>CAVNYN010270155.1:0-60048 GCA_963692815.1 Nyctanthes arbor-tristis
GGATGATTTCGGCTTTTACTTGCATTGATATGATATTTTTCTACAGGTATTATGAAGCATGTATGTGGGGGAGGAATTTGGCATTGTCTTCAAGAGTCGTCTACCGAAAACATGAGTGCTGAAAAGCAATTTTCCAGTTTGCTTCAAAATTTATTATTCATGCCAGAATTTTGGGAACATGTTATATATGGGTTTTAGATAATTATAATATTATTTGAAGGATTTTGTGTGGTTAAACCACTTTGTGGATGGATGTAAATATTTGTTTTTTTCTTGTATTTTGTGCAGTACCATCTCTTCCGCTCAAGTTTAAATGGACATATTTTGAAGCGAGTAGTTTTGATTTAGTTTGCTTTGTAAAGTTTTTGATTCCATGTATTGTACTTGTACGTATGAATTCTGGGGAGAGTAATACTCTCCCCAAAATTTTTGTGAATTTGATTTACTAGTGGTTTTTCTTTCTGAATAAGATTTGTTAGTTGATTTGTATGCAATAGAATGTTACTTTTCATTTTTTGTAAGTAAATATAATAACTTAATAGTCATTTTTAGTTATTATTATTATTTTTAAAGATTGTAATAAATTACCAACCACAACGTCAATGGAATTTTCTTGGTAATTTGTGATGGATTGAAATTCATTAGTAATTTGCAACAAAAAAAGGCGTTGGGAATGTCATTGCTAGACATTTCGTTGGTAATTTTCAACAGAAAAATATCGTTGTCATTCTGTTGGTAATTTACCAACAATATAATATTCCGTTGGAAAAATTACCAGCGGGGGTTTTACCAACGGAATTAATTAACGCCAAAATTCCATGGGTAACGGCGGATTCCAACGAAAATCATAAGATCACCGACGGAAATTTCCATTGCTGCTGCCTCATATTCTAGTAGTGTTGTAATTATCGTTTAAATTAAAAGAGCCCATTAATTCGCGGAATGCCCATCTTACTTTCAAAGGCCCTTCCTATAGTCAAAACTTCGCCCACAACCCATCATATATTTTCTTGAAACCCTAGGTTTTTCTCTATAAATAGAGGCATTCGATTCAATGAAAATCACAAGTCACAGATGCACAAAAACCCTAAAGACCCAAAAACGCCAAAACTCTCCCAGAATCAAATCAAAGCTGCTGGAGCACAAAAACCTGCAGTTAAATCAAGTCAAGTCGAAGCCGGAAGATCAAAATCTTCTACAAAACAAACTCAAGCAAAATCTAAGTCCAGAAATCCAAGTTCTTCAAAGATTCAACAAGTTTGAGTCTTCAGCAAATCAAGTCCAAATTCCAAAGATCAGGATTCAAGCCACGTGGCCCCTGCTTCAACCGTTCAATCGTTAATCAGATGATTCACAAGTGGGTTTTTTCATTATTTTGTAAAATCTCTCAAAATCAAATTTGTGACCATTTGCTATATTAATTAATACAAACAATTGTTCTACACACGCGAAGACACAATGATTGTGGAAAGTTCATCGACGTTCAAATGCAATAGGCCACTGTATTTCCTACTTAAATTTCTCAACGCACGGTGTGGAGATGCACCTATCAGGTGGTGCATGTGTCCGATCAGCGGCAACTTCCATGGGCTCGGAGGCAATCTTCCATTCCTTTGTTGGCGATTCCATTGCCAACACAACAAAAAGATGAAGGATATGAAGAGTGAATAGGTAGTGAAGTTGAAGGGAAGAAATTGGATCTCCATTTGGTTCGTCTGAGTCCTTAATTTGGTTAATTTGGTTGCATATTTCACTTGTGGTCAGATCCCTTATATATATATATATATATATATATATTTCACTTGTGATCAGATCCCTTTTTATATATATATATATATATATATAAAACAAATGCATGTGATGAAGGCAACCTAACTAATTGTATAGTTAAATATAAATTGAATAACCTGTGCTGAATGACTGGCAACCTAACAAGCCACGCCATCTGGAATTTTAAGTAATCTAATAATTATAGTCTACTAAACTAAAAGAAAGGCACACATTTTCTTTTGTTTCATCTTAATAAATAAATAAACAAAATAAATAAATAAATAACTAATTGTAGAAGACTTTTTTTTTTGCTTTTAAATTAATTAAATTCTCTACGTGATGATTTTTATAACGATTGAAAAAAAAAAATAACTGGGTTCTTGTTAATAAAATACACACCTCTAATTATATTATAAAAAACTTCCTAACATGCCTGATTATGGTCAAACTCTGCCAACTAGTAGAGTGTTTAATCCATTATTATAATATATATATATATATATATGTATGTTTAACCACATGGTGTGCTAGATAATTGATTCGTAATAGCAAGTGCTACTAAACTTGTTCCATCAAAAAATATATGCGTTGGTTTTTGAGCGTTTCAATATCATGACTGACATCGTACATGGGCCTCTCGATATTTCCAACAACTTTCAACAATATTGAACTCGTTAATCTAGTCGAAACAGATAATAACTAGTATAATCGCAACGCATCACCTAGCTTTGGCTTAGTCGACCCGCGGCCGTTGAATATTTCACTTGTAACCCTTATATATAAAAGACAGATGCATGTGATAAAGGTATCCTAATTAATTATATTGTTATATATAAATTGAATTCAAACTTTTTGTGCTGAATGATTGGCACTGGCCACGCCATATAATTGTGACTAATCTAATAATTATAGTCTACTAAACCAAAAGAAAAGCACATGTTTTCTTTTGTTTCATCTTAATAAATAAATAAGTATAAAACTTATTGTAAAAGACTTTTTTTCTTTTAAATTAATTAATTAATTAAATTCTCTAATTTAATGATGTTTATCACAATTGAAAAAAAAATAATTAAGGTCTTGTTAATAAAACACAAACCTCTAATTATATTACAAAAAAACTTCTAAACATGTCTGATTATGGTCAAAGTTTGCCAACTAAAAGAGTGTTTAATCCATTATTTTAATACACACACACACATACGTTGAATCACATGGTGTACCGGATAATTGATTTGTTCCATCGAAGAATATTTGCGTTGCTCACCAAGCGTTTCAACACCATGACTGACGTAGAACATCGGCCTCTTGATATTTCCAACAACTTTCAACAATATTGAACCGATTAATCAAATCGAAATAGATAATTAGTATAACCGCAACGCATCACCTAGATCTGGCCTAGTCAATCCGCGGCCGTCGAAGATCATTTCCCAATTGTTCAAATGACTTTTCACATTCTTAATGCCAATTTAACGCTTCCAACTTCCTCAGGGTTATGAAGAAAGAGTAACACTTTTTCAGCTACCTTAGGCATGAATCTATTTAGTACAGCGATGTGAATGGTGAGCCACTGTATGTCATGTTTTCTTGCAGGAAATTTCGGGATTTAAATAAGATAGAAATGAGCTCAACTAATAAGGTTGATGATTTATCGTGGTACTCAACCATACAAAGATCAAAAAATTACAATCAACGACCAAAAGGACAATATTTCTAAATTGCTGGTTGTTTCACATGGTGGAACAACCATCTTAATTTAGTGCAATAATATGATCTATACGTTTAGAGTTAGTCGTTGAACGCTTAGTCATCTTAAAGCTCGTCTCAAGCTAGAGCTTCATTTTGGTACTTATTAGTTTTCTTATGTTCCAACAGCGTAATAACCTGGCAAGAAAATGGTCTTAGAATCATGGGCAAGTGGCAATTTCTGGAGACGCCCTACGAGTGCTATAATATTCCATTTCCTTCGGAAGTATAAACATTACGAAAACTCGTAGTATGTACTTCAAAATGGTATAAAGTTTTCTTAAAAGCTGAGTTTGTCGAGGCCTCCAAAACATAAGCCAAATTGGTGCGCCAAGAATTTAAAAAATGCTGAAATTTCTCAAATTAACTAGCCACGTTTGACAAAATTTCCAGAGTTATCCAATTGTTAAGATTCTTAATTCATTACAAAGTCTGAACTGTGGGCTTCACATTGGTGCTATGAACATTCAATCTTCCGATCTGACTCCGACTTGACCTCTAAATAAATAGAAAACTCTTACTTGAATGCAAAAATATCCTACATATATAAGATCATGTTAACTGTAGGTGGAAAAATCCAAATTTAGGTTTTTTCACCCTACAAATCTAAATAATGTCGGGGGAAAAGGGGGGATAAGATTATATTGAGGGGGAATTAGGTAAATTTAGCCCCTCATTTACCCTTTTCGACCCACTATCTTTCACTCACAAATTCATGTACAAACCAATGAAATTTTGACACGTGTTGAGTTTAAATGTTTTACCCCCAAAATTTCCCCAACACATTATTTGAAAATATGTTTTTCCCCCTAAATTTTTCCCCTTAGCATATTTTCCCCTTAACTTTTTCTCTTAGTGTTAATCTTGCTCTAAAAGAGCCTTAAATGAGACTCAAGGTCAATCATTTTTTGCGTTTCTGGTTTTGTTCTCCATACTTTTCCTTGTACAATTGAAATTGGTGGAAGTACAATTATTTTCAACAAAACCCATTTGTAAACCTTTTTATTTTTTTCCATTCTTTCCATAAAATCGGCACTATCTATAAATTGAAAAATATACAATACATGTATTGATTTCAAGACTTTCAATGTGAACTTTAATATAAACTAACCTCCCCCCCCCCCAACCAAAAAAAGTTAACTATTAACTATAAACCTACCATCTATAAAAATGCATCAAATATTTAAGATAAAATATATGTTTTAACATTTAGACTGCCAAATATTAACGATAAAGTGTATGTTTCAACGTTTACACTTTTAGCAAATAATCCAATCTTTTTAAATTTGGCACATTTAAGTCCTGCCAGGGATCATATAATTTACACAATTTGGGGAAGTTATATCGAACTTGAGTTATCAAACTTGGTCTATATGCGATGCATATTTGAATCATTAACATATACAATATAATAACGTCTCACTAAAATATATCATCAACTATACTAATCGCAAAATAATTGTATTATTTATCCATCATTGATGCCGAGTAATCCAACCTTGTTCTGTTCAATGATTGGCACACGCCATATAGAATTGAGTATAAACCATCTAATGGAAGTCTTAATATAAAAGAAGTGGGGGCGCACTGTTTCTCTTGTTTCATCTTCTATAAAACTAATTGTAAAAGACTTTTTTTTTAAAAAAATTATATTCTCTAGATCAAGGATGCTTGCAATTAAAAAAATTGGTGATGTTATTAACAAAACAAAAAGGTGTAAATATATTATAAAAGTGGTCTTAAACATGTCTTATTGTGGTTAAAGTTTGCTGATTAATTGAAATTAATTTGAGAAGCAGATTATCCTTTCATCTTTGAATATCTAATTAACACAAGTCAAGATATGACCTTCAAGATCTAACTAATTATATTTGAAATTCGCACAAAAGCATCAAAGGCCAAGAGTTGAATTAAGAACGAGAAAATTGTCCTAAATTCATTTCAAATGTAATCTAAACAATAATCATATTAAAGAAATTCCAATGAAATTAGAAAACTGGCACACGATTTTAGCATACATTCTCTTGTAGAAGCCCACAACAGGACATTCTCAAGAACATATTGACTTAATAATTGCGTCCACATTCTCAAGACAGAGACAAAACAAAAGACACATTCAAATGACGATGGGATCACTACAAGAAATGTTGCCAATAGCGGCGACAATCGACTATGGGATACTACAAGAAATGTCGCCAATAGCGGCCAAAAGTTGCTGCTAGCGACTTTTTGCGACGACCACGTTGTTACTATTGGCCCGTACCTGTTGCCTTTCAGCGACGACTAGAAACCCCGTAGCAACAACAGCTATAGCGACGATATATGTGTCGCCGCTATAGACGAAATGGTTTTGGGCCACAAAAAATATTCGACCCTACCGACGACCCCACCCCACCCGCTATGACTTGACCCGGCTACCCCTCATTTAATTGAAGAATTATTTTGCCTCCACCATGTTTCGAACCTGGGAAGTCTTCCTTCTCAAGCCCTTTACCAATTGAACTAGGGCAATTTTCAATACCAAACTTGCATATAAAATATATATTATATAAATTATTATAACAATAGCGACAAACATGGTATCTATAGCAACGAAAATTCATCAGTATAAGACAAAAGAAAGGCAGGAAATCTTCCTGCCATGCTTTATAGTGACGACTTTCTTGTCGCCGCTACAGGAGGACATTGTCGCCGCTGTAGGTTCAACCTACAGCCGCGACATCAATTTGTCGCAGCTATAGGGGTAACCCTCCTGCAGCGATTGGTTGTCGCCGCTACAACCAAAGCTGTAGCGGCGAATTTCAGAGTCGTCGGAAATTTTCATTGCAATTGTCGAGGTTTCTTGTATGGATTCACTAATGTTTGAAACATTTAACACTTAATAACTTGCTCCAGAAAAGAGTAACCATCCTTGTTTTGCAAATATTGATAATGCTTATAAGAATATGCCACGGGACAACCATGGGCCTAAGCATCTCGTCATTCATATCCCTCCATGCAGTCTCACAGATTTCTAGAATTTTTTCTTGTGCTTCTTCTTCTGAGACCGTTTTCTTTCATGTACCAATGAATAGCTAGTGTGTTATCTTGACCTTTGCTTTCATGCTACAAGAGCAGTTAAAATTGGAGAAAGTTAGGAGAAAGTAAAAAAAAAGGAAAAACAAATTATTTAAATGTCAAAACTATATTGATCATCACTAAAAGAACATACCTCATAGCTTGCAACATCATTGCATAGTCAACTAATGGTGTAGGCGGCTTTCAACATTTTAGGATTGCTAGAATGCCAGTTGTATATTTCGTTTGTGGCAGGATTCATATTGCCAGTGAAGGTGGCTACTGACATTAAATAATAAGTGATTGTGATGATTCCTTTGTTTATGTACCCAGAAACTCCATAAGTCTCCATCATCTTCACTCATTTCAAATTCAAGGTGAAATTTACAAGATCAATTACTTGATTCCACGGTCGTCGGCCACCGGATTCTAGAGAATGTGGGTCACCGAATGGGGGTCTTTTTCGTTGGGCTTCGTACGACACTATGATTCTTCACGAGCAGGGATAGCCCCAGGATTTTGAAGTTGAATCTGGGGGTAAAGGCACTGAGGGTGCTCAGGATAGTCGATCTAAGCCGAACAAATGATTTTTTTTGGGGTTTGGGGGTAGGTTGGGGGTGGGGTGGTCAATTTATCGCCATATGTTGGCTCGGGTACTCGAAATACCATGATTGATTGATGAAACTTACGCATTCCAAGATAGCTTCAGTACCTTTCCTCCGAAGTTGCTTTTATTGCACTACTTCAATGGCTTCTTGGTATTTGTCATACATTTTGACCAATGGCGTTGAAAGGTAGAAAGAACCTGAATCCCTGAAATCTGCGATGATGCAACTGTATTCGGTTACAGTGTTTTCTGATGGTGGATTCTATAGTTTCCCTCTTTTTTAATGTTCTTCCTATTTTCTTTTAAGATTTACCCTAATGTATATTTGTCAAATAATGGTATATTTTTGAAATTGTTTTATTAATCCATTTATATTTCATCAGACCCCCAAATATGACCCTAAAGCACTCTAATTCCTAATCGTTAAGTATGGGTGACTGCTAAAAATTATTCTCAGCGATTAGATTTGTATAACTAGCAAACAACTATATTTTCTGAAAATAAGAAAAATATTAAATTGAATTAATATTCTCTTTTCGTGTTCATCATTCTCTCTGAGTGGGTGAAGATTCTACCTCGAATCTTGCATATCTTGCATCCAAAACCAAGATGTATCACAATCTGAATTGACTCAAGATGTTATACAAACATGTAATTCATTTGACATCCCTGAATGTCATCTTTCTTGAAACAATTGTAACTCCATGCATCAATAACTCTAATATAAAAACCAACATCTTATCTCCGAGCTCAGAAATCCATTGACAATCTCTAATTCTATGTAAAATTGCATGGAAATTAGTAATCTTTAATTTCTCACGGTTATTCTCTAATGAAAAATCTCCATTTTTTTATTGTGATAATTTCCTCTTCCACAAGTTCAGAAAAGATGGAGTTGTTTGGAGTTTCAATTTGAGAGGATTCAAGTCCTCAAGCGAAACACTATTTCTACCCTCTACTTGATTTCTAGAACGGACCACATGATGGTCTTGAAACTCTACTAAAATAGAGAATGTTACACAATCCTCGCCTGACTCCAAACAATTTTCATTAACAATACCAAATAGTTCCACAATCTCATACCTGTACCTTTTCAACTTCCTGCTGTTCAAAAGAATCAGCTTTCCTTGTGATGGTTGCTTGCCAACCCAAAAACAATGGTACCCCCTTGGCTATCGATAAACTGTAAATCCCGGGGTTTCTAATCTAAAACCTAATCCTCACGTCATGGACTCCTTCATCCATGTCTTAGATTGATCAAACAATTCAGTCAAATTCTCAATCTGATTATATACTTGTGCTATCTCCTTATCAAGTCCTTGATCCCTATGAGCATTTTGTCCTCTTCCATGAACCATATCCCTTATACTAATCTGATGTAGAATAAAACTACTCACACAAATCAACCACTTTCGGATTAAAAATCGAAAAAAAGGGCTCAATTCTCTATTCAAAATTACCCAAGAAAAAAAAAATTACCCTAGAATCTCACAACTGAGAAGCGATAAAAATAGAGAGAAGAAAACCCCAACTGTCCCCCAATGGGTCAGGCTTACAAAACTGGTGAAGGAAACAAGATTAATACCTAATCGTTAGATGGTTGACAATCAAAAATTATTCTTAATCATTAGATTTGTGAAACCGCCAAGCAACTATATTATCTAAAAAAAGGAAAATACTAAATTAAATTAATTTACTTTTTCCGTCTTCATTAGTGGGACAAGAACAGTAACATAATTTTTTTGCAAGGCAATAACAATTTTCTATCATCCGCCCCGTTGCCAACCAGCCTCCATTTCTTTCATAGGATATAGCCATCACACATCAAGGTATTTATAGCGAAGATTAGTGGGGCATAGTCGCCAAGGAATTGTTTACACAACTCTCAAAGCCAATTTAGCCAAGGTGGGCTACATTATTAGAATCTCGTCTAATATGTTGAAGCTTTATGTTTTCATAACTATTGGAAAGGCCGAAAGGGTCACAATCCTGAGCATCAAAGGACCTTCTAGAGCTCATGGTTGAGGATTATGGAGGAGACGACTAGCACTGGAGGATGGAAATTCACAGATAACTTGTTTCAGGACCCACTTAACTGTAATTTGCATATCGATCAGCATAGCGTAGCATACCACTGTACATAGTGCAAAACATCAGGTAACCACCTGTGATTGACATGATATTTTTGTATGACTCATTTAAGCAAATAATGATAACAAATGAATTACTTTGACGTCTCAAAGATTTCGATAATTATAGGGATCTTTTTTGGTCTTGTAAGAGATGCAGGAAGAATTTTGGGAAGGAAAAGGAAAAGAAGGAATAGAGAGACGTATTCAATAGAGTACTATTAAGTGAAGATGATTAAATAAATATTTTAGTAGCATCCGGTCGAGAGAACAACTCATGATTTTATAGAAGAAAGTTGTAAGTGAAATGAATTTTATTAATTCTGCCATATATACTGATGATATAATAGTATGGATTTGGAGAAAAGAATAGGGTAAAAGTGTCAAAGTTGACTTTTAAGATTGGAATATTACATGGTAAATGAAGAGTATTAGTCTCGATTTAAATCAAGATCTTCGGTTGCTAATATAGATTGAGTAAAATGAAAAGGCTAGGTTATGAATTGTGGGAAGCTACATCGAAGAAAACTTATATCAAATTTTATGTCATGACTATCATGTTGAAAGTTATTATTAGATTAAATTAAAAGATAGATCCAACATATCGCAAGGAATAGCATACAATGATTATTAGGAGGGAGCATAGATAACATGAAAGAATTTTATGTGAAGATATGAAATGTTTCTACGGGTCATTAGTAACATTAAATTTCATTGAAAATTTTTAAGAAAGCTATATGCTTAATTACATGAAACCATGAAGAAAAGATACATTTTTCATTTGTGTGACACAATATCATGCACAAGTAAATTTGATGAAGGGAAAATTGAACGAGGAAATTTGATTAAATTTCATCCTTACATACATAAAAGAGCAAACTTGTTTTTCACTGTTGGGGCAACTATTCATAACTTAGTCTTCATAAGGCGTCAGTTCTGATGTCATAATGGCATCTTTTTTTATTTTTTCCTTGTTAGACATTTTTTCCCTTGAAGCATGCTTATCGGCCTTTGGACTCTGCAGTGTCCCTTTCTAAAACCCTATCAGTATCTTCTTTTTGATTGATTTGGTTTACAAAATCCTTCTCTTCCTTTTCTCTTTTTTGTAAATTTTAATCACTGAATTGGTGAGCATTTCCCCTTCGTTGATTGACATAAACTTTGTCCCATATCAGTTGAATGGAACCGGTTGCTTCTTAGGTTCTCGATTGTGATTTTGGCTGTTTCTGACTACATGTGAAACTACAGTGCAGAAGGTTTCAATTAACCGTTCAAAATTGTTCCAGATATTTTTAAGGGCGATCTAAATTGGTTAAGTCTTTATTCTCCATTTTCTATTTAGTTTTTAAGCTACAAACCCTTTTTTTGGGTGCACCCTGAAGCTCATGTCACTGGAAATTTTTCTCATTTTTTGTTCTTTCCCCTGATTTCTAATAGAAGTTCCATTTTATATATTGTATTTCTTTAATTGATTGTTCAACAATCATTTTTGAGTTTGCTTTAAAGGATATTGAATAGATCATGCGTTGCAATGAAGTGTAATGCCCAAAAGGAATCAATTGATTTGAAACAAAAATTGAACTTAAGATCTCCACAAAGATCAATAAACGATGCTCTTCCGATCTGCACAAGATCGCTATAAGGATCAAAGGTTGAGGATGATAGTTACGTTTTACCTAGGCAGAAAGATAATTTTGAATGCACATTTTTATTAACCATTTCATCCGAAAGAAAATAAATCACACTACACATCCAATCAAAATTGATTTTTGAAAGTAAATCATCTGTTCCTTATTTGTCCTCTGTAAAGATCGTAGTACTTTAGTACCCAATGGAAGTATGCAGTAATGAATGAACTTGGAAATTAGAATGATAGACTGCATAGGGACCTCAAGAAGTAGACCACTGAGATAAGACCATGCATCTTACGAAGGAACATCTTATCTCTGTTTGTTCACTTTCAATATTTTAAGAAGTTGATAAATACTTATGATAATTGTGAAGCTAATGAACTGAGTATATGGAAGGACCGCTTCTGACTAAGTAGTCTCTAAAGTAGCAACTCCTTATAAGGCCATTTGTCTAATTCATACATAAATTTTAATTTTCTTGATAAGATAATGTGGTTTAATCCAAACAAGGATGGATAAGAACTCCCATTTTCACAATGCTTTTAATATTTACTCAAATTATGTTCTATGTTGTTCTTTGGATGACTGGGTGTAGTTTGATGTTCTGAATATTAGTAAAGTTGAAGGTAGTTATGTTTTCAAAATATAATTAAAATAGTGCTTTGGTATTTTATATTCACACATTTCTTGATTGGCATAACACAAAATGATATTTAACATTGTGCTTTGGATTCTAACAATATTTCTCTGAATACATCTGCAGGCAACAGCTACAAAGGTTACTTAATCAAACTAAAATCTAGTTTTTGAGTTTATGTGAGAGACTATAGAATAAAGTAACTAAGCCCAGGGGACCCCTATCTTGTACAATTTCAGTTGTGAGTATTGGTATATGCCAATATTACTCCTGGATTAGTTTAAGGAAAAAAATTGAAAAACCTGGACCTCATTTTAGTTTATTAATTTTATGTTTATTTAGTTTAGACAGTTAGATCTTGCTATTTTGTTATCATGGCATATTTATCCTCAAAATTCATTGTTTGTTTAGAATAAAAAGATGATAGGGTAATCATAGTTCTATCCTATAAGGTGATTTTTTCAAGCTTAATGGATCTTCCGTGTCAAAGATCCCTTTTTCCCAAGAGCTTCTTACTAATTTTTTTGGTTATAGCAACGGATGAAATTAGGGTGAAGAACATGTGTGTTGATCTAAATTATTACTTACTGAACTTTTGTACGATGAAGTCTGCAACAAATTGGAGAGATAGTATTCATCCTCATAAAGTGAATTATTTGTATGTTCACAGAATATTAGGTTTTTTGGCACTTAATTTACATAAGGCTAATTCTTTTATTGTTATTAATGCAAGAACCACTCTGTTTTCTTTTTCTTTTTTTTTTTTAAAGAAAAATGATAAATATACGACTATTCTAATGTCTTCTCAAGATTACTTTCTCTTCCGAACCAGCCTGTAGACTTTGCTTGTTGAGGTGGTTTAAGAATGAAAGCTATTTTTATTTGCTCTTCTCTTGGATCTATCTATGCCACAAATAAATAATAGACATTGTTGGATCTAAAATATTTTTTACTGCAAGGACATTTTTCCCCTTTTCATTGCTAATTATGGCATGTGTATGTGTTGGCAGTGTTATATGCAACAATGTGAATCCTACGCATGCAGCGCACATGGCTGCACTAGTAATTGGTAAAAGGAGAAATTTATGAAATTTAGTGATATGAAATAAAATTTTCCTGATGTAGGATTTTAAAGATAAAATTCATTTCAGGGTTAGATTATAATTAAGGAGCCGAAAAATTATTTCATTTTAGATTTATTTATACCCAAAAGGTGGAGGAATTTTTGGGGTTAATAAGTTAGGAATGGACTAAACTAGTAAACTGTAAAGTTGCTCATTTATTTTTGTTTTCAATCAATCGGAAATTAGAAATTGCCATTAATGACTAAAAGGATAATAAAAGAGCAATCTTTTATGAACTATAAAAGAGCTACGCTATTTTTTTTAAAAAAAAAGGCAAACAAAAATGTTAAGAAAACTCACACGTGACATCATCATATCTTTCAAAACATCGCATCACTTTTCAATCAGTAATAATCACAAGGACCACATGCCTATTTTGTCTAACGTTTTTTTTTTTTTTTTCCTATCCAACTAGAATTATTAAAAAAAAAAAAAGGCTGAAATTTCTCCAGTAGGCAAAGCACAACGGAAGAGTTTGAATTAACGCACGTACAAGGGACATTTTAAGAAATGGACTTAGGCCCTTTGTGATTAGAATCAAGTCAACACTCAAGAATTTTTCTACCGGCTTGACTTTTTATTTAAGAATTTGTCTTTAGAAAAAGAGGGCGCAATGTTTATAAAAATGAAATGCCTTCCATCAATATTTCCGCGTATTACGATTCATTATATTGTTTCTTGGATTTCAAATTCAAAATTATTTATTTTGTTATGAAAAATGTCAAGCTCAGGAAATGATGATTACTCCAAATGTGCGATAGTTAATTTAGTTGTTTAGAACTTTTGGAAATAGAAAAAAAGAATAACAAGGAATGAACCAGTATCTGTTTTCTCAAATTTTGGCCACTGCGCTAGCATCTTCACAGTTTCAACTACGCTGCCATTATCTTTTGTCCCTGCATCATTTGCTCCTATAAATCTTTGCTCATTATATTCCGCTAAGAAGATTAATTACATGTTACACTGTGTGTTGTATTGGTTTAAAGTTCATGTGACCTCTAAGAGCTTACTAATTATATCACAAATCCGCACGAAAGCATCGAAGACTAAAAGTTCAAGTCCAAGAAAATTGTCCAAAATTCATTTGAAACATAATCTCATAAACATTTCAAATAAATTCCAATGATATTAGAAAATTGGAACACAATTTTATAATAATTCTCTTGTAGAAGTCTACAGGACATATATTTGCTAGATATAGTTGAGATTATGAACAACATATTGACTTAATAATTGCTTCCACATTCTCAAAGTGCAGACAAAACAAAAGATACATTCAAATGTCAATGGGATTCACTAATGTTTGAAGCATTTGACACTTAATAACTCGCTCCGGAAAAGAGTAACCATCCTTGTTTTGCAAATAGCTGAGATCAGTGAAGCGTGCAATATTAAGAACGCTTATGAGAATATGCCAGGGGGCGACTGTGGGCCTAAGGATCTCGTCATTCATATCCCTCCATGCATTCTCACAAATTTCAAGAAATTTTTCTTGTGCTTCTTCTTCTGAGACCCGGTGTTCTTTCATGTACCAGTGAATAGCTAGTGTGTTATCTTCACTTTGTCTTTCACGCTACAAAAGCAATTAAAATTGGACAAAGTTGGAAAAAAATAAAAAAGAAAAACAAAATGTTTAATTGTCAAAACTATTTTGATCATAAAAGAACATACCTCATAGCTTGCAACATCATTGCGCAGACGGCCAATGGTGCAGGCGGCTTTCAACATCTTAGGATTGCTAGAATGCCAATTGTATATTTCCTCTGTGGCATAATTCATGCCAGTGAAGGCGGCTGCTGACATTAAATAATAAGTACTTGTGACGATTCCTTTGTCCAAATACTCAGAAAATGGTTGATTATTATGTCCAGATAACCACTTTGCTTCTGCCAAATATGTCCTGGACAGTTCCTTCATCTGAAAAATGATGATAGAACAATTAGACATAAAACCATAATCATATGAGATGGCCACCTGCAAAGAAGATGATATAATTACCCTTTCTTTTGTGTGACAAGCTGCATAGGATCTTCCATCCTTTTGAAACTGTTCATCGAGACCATTGTACAAATCCAATAGAGCACAATAACACGGCTTCATGTAAGTGGGGAGTTTTTCCATCTCAGAAGCATCCCACCTAGATTGACAAAAAAGAAGCTTGTATTTATGTCTGCCAAAGCATATTAATTAACTAATAAAGGTTGAACAAAGTTGTATATATGTGTGTGAACCTTTGAATTGCTTCAGTAAAAAATTGAAGTTCCTCAAGTGTGCCATAACTATCATATGTGTCATCCACGATAGAAAGCAGCGATAAAACTTTAGCTGTGACTATTCGACCCACAGAGTGTTGAGGTTCGTAGGAAACTCCTAAACCCCAGAAATAGCACTCTATGGCTCTATCTCTTGCATATGAATATTTGGACAAAAGGTCGAGCTCCTTCCACCACCTATAAAAGGTTCTCATGAGTCATATATTGATGGAAAAATTGAATCCCATATACTAGGTTTATTAAGAATATTCAAGCACTCTCCTCGAAATTGGTGAGGGGGGCATGAGCAACTATTGCTTGCTATCTCCAAAGAGAAAAGGATTGTTACCTTGATATCTCACACAGTTCCTTCTTGTGCAACATCTGTACAAAATTATAATCTAATTTGGCAAACTTCAAAAGTAGAAGGTTTTTCGATTCTTCTTTTGAGTAGTTAGCAATATATTTTGGTGCCTCTAGTCTCGTCAGACGTTTATGCATCGGTTGTTCAAGGGCACTTAACACTTTTTCTTGAAGAAGAGGGCTCAGATTTGGCACCATCAACTTGAGATGAGTAGTTGAGAAGGACAAGGCCTCTTCCAGAATGTCCTCTCCGTGTGTCCTTAAGTGTGACGCTTCGTAAAGACTCAGCATACCCTCCAAATCTCCTTTTAAAGTTTCCTTAAATCCACCATTCTCATCCTTGAATTTCTTAAAAGTACCTACAGTTTAAGAAAAGTTTGACCTTATATATGATACTAGGGGATCTTGGAAAATCAAACTAATTCACCAAAAAAGAAAGTCATTAATAACACAGAAAATAGATAACTCACTACAAGGCATTTTATAGCCGTGTTGCCTGAACAATCGAAATTGTAGCGCAACGTTGTACAAATCAAAGTCCTCCTTTTCTCCACCATCAGAAGTCATGAGACTGAACATTTGCTGAAGTTGTTCCTCAATCTCTTCCTTGAAGTGATATGAAACACTCAAATGCTCAATCGTGTCTATAAGTGCAAATTTATCAGCTACTTCACTTTCTTTGAAAGTAGTAACTATCATTTTCCTAACTTGTTCCTTCAACAGTTCCACTTGTTGAGCACGCCTTTCCCATTCCTATGGTGCCGCCATGAAACCAATCCATTTATATTAGCAAGAAAGAAATTATTAATTAAATGCACGAGGTTAGCGTTTGTGAGTTCGAATCTCACCGGTGAATGCACGCATGCATACCTGATTATCAACCGAAAATGAGAGGAAAAAATCGCCCCACATGCTTGGAGTAAAGGAGCTCTCATGAGGACGAAGAATCTCGCTCCCAGTAGTAAACGTCATCACTGAAGTTATTTTCTGTGCCTAAGCTTAGAAATATGGGTTCCAGTTGAAGTTTTAATGCTGCTCTGTTGAGACTGATTCTGGCAAGGCATGCTTTGATTCACTAGCATATTTATAGAGTGATCAAAGCAGGTGGTGGGCGGGGGGCCATAAGAAAAATTGTAAACCGAATATTTAATTAGCACTTAGGAGGCCCATGTATTTTGACTATAATTAATTAATTAATTAATTAATTAATTAATTAATTAATGAACATGTTAAAATTAAGTTTCTTATTTTAGTCAATTTGAATGGGTTCATTTATTGGATTTATTATTAATTAATCCTCGAAGACTTTGAGTGCATGTGGCTTGGTGATAGGTAATTTAGTTTGCTTTAAAACCCTTAGTTTAGTGTCTAATTGCCCTCTTCTACGATTCCATTATAATAAATATATATACATAAAAAAACTGTTGGGAAGAAAGTTTTTCAGAATTCAATGCTCATTCAAATAATAGTTTGTTTTTAAGAGATTAGAGATACCACAACTTGTCACTTTGGCTCAAAAAAATATCATCATGTGAATATTATCTTAAAGGTTAAAGTGATGTTTATAAATATTGTATTAACGCGGAATCTCCAGTGCAGCTAGCTTCCTCAAGTTTCATATTTTAAACCTTCAAATAATAGTGGCAATTTTCTGTCCTTTCCAATGCTCTTTATAAAATTACGCTTTCTAATCCCGTACTTTAAGTAGATGATGGATAGCAAGTCCAGAAAGGCGATTGATTTTGTTGACAACATGGGGTTATATTACGACAATTTATCATATGTGAGAAATCGTTTTGGATTGAATCATGAATTTCATCAAAAAATAAATTAACACTTAATCTACTCTATATATTAATATTAAAAAGGGAAGTGAGTGAGAAACTATTGATTTCCCCTTTTGCCCCTGTTTCTATTTCTTAAGTTACTTTTACCCCTCACCTCCCAATTTGATTACTTGAGTAATGCTACACTTTCCAGTTAGTGTAGCGACTGAAAAATTTTAAAATTTTAAACTTCATATTTTCGAATTTTTAAGCCGCGTCGCAACCAAAATTTATCGAATTTAAATCTTAAACAGATCGGAAGAGCGTCTAATTTAATTTATTCATAATAAATGTTTATCTTAATTAAGAAATTGTAATTTATTTAATTAATTACCATTTAATTAACCATTTCAATGAATTAAGCATAAATCACATTTTACAAAATTTCCTTTTATTCAATTTACAACTTCTACAAAATTTAGTTAATTAGCACCTTAATTAAACCTCTTATTTATTAATTCAAATCACTATAATTAAACCTATGGATTAAGACTTTTCCCTCATTTGGTAACCCTCATTCAAATATCCCTCCCCATACAACCTTATGGCAAAATAACTTATATAAACTCCCCCCAACTCCACTCTCCCAGCTCAAACTCAGTAGCCACCAAAGAGGTCTGCTCCTTCTCTCCCATTTCCCCTCCAACCGTCCCCTCTACTCCCCCATTCTTGCCTTTGAAGATGTTACAAGCACACACACACCACCACCTTCACACAACATACACCTTCATACATACACAACATACAAGTAGCCAACAGATTTCCCTTCACAGAATATACATTCACTGTCATTGTAGAAGTATACACACCTACACTAGGCATACAACGTGAACACTGCCTCTTCACAAAAAATAAAGACATACACATACGCAGATACACAAACTGCCTCTTCCTTGCCAAGAACACACAGTTAAAAAATTTCTGATTTTTTGGTGTATGACATTGGTGGAAGATTAAACCAATGCCACCATCACCATCACCCCCGTCGTGCACCACTGTCGGCTACCACTGCCTTTCCAACACACACACACACACACTTTTTACAAACTTCACAATTTATGCATTTCTTGGATAAAACAAGTAGTCAAGGGAAGATAGAGCCACATTCTTAGCAAAGGCATCCCCACCGAGCACCGCCACCACCGCACACCTACCCCCACTACCGTGAACACCACCACCACATTTCATCCCCAAAACTCCACTTTTTGACTCATTATGCATCTAGAGACCTAACCTAAGCATCTACATTCATCCCTAGGCTATATAAACTAGAGATTTTTCATATTTTTTTGGGCAAAGTTTGACGGAGTCCCCCTCTGTTTTTCCCTCCTCCCACCGTGTTCGTACCCCAAAATCGCCCTGCGGTTGGGGCATCGGGCGGTGGCCAAGCGCCGTGTCCGGCACGGCTTCACCGGCGCAAGATCCAGTGGCCCTTCTCCCCCTTTTCGCCCCTCTGATTTTCTACTTCTCTCCCCTCTGTTTCTCCCTCTGCCGATCGAATGAGAGAGGGCTGGGAAGTAATATTACATATTCCTAATATTTAAGATTTTAACTCCAAAGTTTCGCTTTGTGTCATATAAACCCTAAACTTTCTATTTAGTTTAAATGGGCACAAAACTTCTGATTTCATCACTTTTGGCCCTCATACTTTTGATCTCTTTCGGGTGGCCCAGAAACTTATGTTTTATTCATTTCAGCCTATAAACTTCTATTTTTAGTCATTTTGGTCTTTTATTTTCAATATTCTTTCAAGTTAGTTTTAAAAGTTTATAAGATTTTAATTTTAGCTTATGTTTAACCTTATTTATTTAAACTCATAAATTAGTTTATACATATTTTAATTTAAGCCCCATTTTTATTAAATATGAAATTTAATGAATTTGACTATTTAAATTATAACTTTTAGATTTATTGAATTTTAAGGATTTCTAAATTAGTTTAATTAAACTCATGTATTTTATACTCAAATCTTAGTGAATCCTTAATTTTCTGGTTTTCCTTAACTTTTGGGTATTAATCACATCAGGCACATACCCTTAAGCATTTTATACAATTATTTTATTATAACTTAGCGTAAAATGATTTCTTTTATAAAATAACTCATCTTAACAAAAAATAAACAAAAATAAAATAAAAACTCTAATTTGAGTTTCATATTTTTTTATCGGCAAGGAGTGAAGAATAAGTGGGTAAACCCTACCCATTAGCTCGACGCGCTGGAATTTTGAGGTAGACTCTTTTCTAAGATATTTTCTCAAAAATAGCGCTAATATTAATTGATTGTTCTATGAATTGCATATGGATATGTGACTTATGTTCTTATATGTTATTTGCATGAGCGTAATTGCTTTATGCTTGAGACGAGATGAGATGAGACTTTTGCATATGCTTTATTGCTATGCACAGATTTTGCATGCATGCTATGATATTACTATGCGCGCTAGTATTTATATGCCTTCGAACATGATACGAGAGTCGAAAACCTGCATTTACCATATGATGCTTGTTTTCGAGTAGAGACTTATGAGATGTGATTTGCATGTTTATATATATGTTTGTAGTGTAAATTGGTTAATATTGCATTGAGTTTGCTGAGTATTTCTGTGAAATACTCATTCCTTTCAAAATTAATATTTTTGCAGATTTGGAGTCGGATGAGACACTTTGAGCGATGGTGGCTTTCAAAATAAATTAAAAATTAGCTGCTTTTTTGAATGATTCAAACTTTGTTTAAGTACTTTGAAAACTTTTGTCGATTGATTGATTCAGACTTTATCTAAGTATTTGGAAAACGTTTAAAGTTGTGTGAAACAGTTTACTATCACCGACGATTATCTTTTGTATTATCACTTTTAAATCAAGATATTTTCCTCTTTACATTCACTCTTGATTCGTTTTGGTAAATTTTATTTAAACGAGAGAAAATTTCGTAACGTCTCGGGCTACAAGAAACCGGGGCGTTACAGCTTGGTATCAGAGCGCGGTCGACATTTCTATAGATCGGTAGAAATTTGTTTAATGATTTTTTTAAAAAATTTATTTCAAATTTAAGAACCTTGGAAGTGTCATTGCCACCGCTCCCTCCGCTGACTTTGAAGGTAAAGAAAGATATCTATTTTGAGGAAAAATGTCTATGTTGAGAAATTTGGGTACATGTTTGAGAGATGATGCTATGAATTATCGAGATGAGAAATTTATTGTACCCTGTTTGAGAACTAACCAAGTCGAGCATAATTGGGGATATTTCTAGGTAAACTAAGTGAGAATAATTAAGAAATGATTTTATGTTATATTTCTTTATTCGTTTTAGTCCTCGAGAACTTACTAGAGATAACGAGAAATTTACCTGACTGGACTTTGATAGCGAATTTTCAGACATGGTTCAGACTAGAGGTATGTGTGAGAGGGTTTTTGCTGTCTGGGATAGATATTTGTCATTTGAGTTTGATCCAGCTAGGGCTATGTCAGAGAATATCTTGGCTTATCGCATGGCATGTCATGATGCCTTATCCTGTGATTTACCTACTAACGATGCGGCCTCTATTGGCCACCTCATATCTGTATTCCCCGAGGGGAGACAGTGACTGATTTCTAAGTTTTACGAGGATCTGAGAAAGCATTGGGGAGTAGATGTCGATTTCCCGACATTTTGTGACGAGCTTTTGATGAGTTTAGAGGGGCTCTTTCCACCAGAGCCAGGTCAGGCTCCATCGCCACAGGAAGAGCCTATGGAGATAGAGTTGGAGTTAGATCAAGTTGTACCTGATGCTGATGGACCTTTCCAATATGCACCCGGTACACTTGAGTACCCCCTTAACATTCCACCACCAGGATTTCGAGACTGGCTTGATGAGTAGAGTAGGTAGTTAAAGGGAGTGGTAATGAAAGTTGTATCAGTACCAATGATCCACTTTAAATCTCAAGTTAAGCTAGTTGACTTAAGATGCGATCTCGATTTTTATACTCCTCATTAAAGGATTTTAAATATTAATGAAAGCATGTCTTCTTTTCCTTCTTCTGTCGAGCTATTTGTTATGATATATGTTTGTGCTATAAATTGCAAGTAAGAATAAATTTGATTTTTGCCTTGTCATGTAAAGGAAATGCCACCACGAGGCGAATCTCAGAACAGCATAATCAGGGAGTTACTCCAGGCAGTACTGGAGCAGAGACAGAATGCACCTGTTGTGTCAGTGGCCCCAGCTATGTCTATGGTTGAGCAATTTCAGATGTGCAAACCACCCTAGTTTGAGGGCGGCAATGACCCCTTAGCTGCAGAGGAGTGGCTTAGATCTCTAGAGAAAATATTTCAACATATCTCATGCCTTGACAATCAGAAGGTTCTGTGTGCTGAGTTTCTACTGAAGGGTCATGCTGGCCATTGGTGGGACTCTGTCTATAAAACTAGGACTCCAAAAGTGCAGAAGAACCTGACTTGGAAACAATTCAAGACCTACTTGATTGACAAATACTTTCCGTAGGCCCTGCGAGAGCAGAAGGAGTCTGAATTCCTAAACCTGAAACAGAGAGACATGGATATCACTGACTATGGGAGAAAGTTTGAGGAACTCTCCCACTATGCCCCGCACTTGGCAAGCATTGAGGCCATGAAGGCCAGGAGGTTTGAGAGAGGCCTATGCCCTGATAACCGTCAGATTATGTGCTCCCGCGCCTTGCCCACTTACGGTCAAGTGGTGAGAGTAGCTCAGACTGTGGCTTATTTTGGTCCACGATGCAGTGGCCAGGGGAACAAAGGAAACCAACAAAATCAGGGCAAGAGAAAGTGGCATGGGCAGTCTCAGAATCAGCACAGGAATTTTGTACCAAACAAGAAGCCAAACACTCAGACCACTGGCAGACAGCCTGGCAATACTTTTCTTCCATCTCCCACTTGTAAGAAGATGCACAAGGGAGAATGCTCATGGGGCAAGGGAGTATACTACAAGTGTGGTCAACCTGGCCATTTGGCATCAAACTGCACAAATGTACCTGCTCAGAGCAGTGATCAGAAGAAGAATGTGCAGCAGGCTAAGAAAAGAAAGGCATGAGTGTTCGCCATGACCCACGAGGATGTTGTCGACGATGCTAATGTGATTGCAGGTATACTAATTAATTTTAAGTATTCCTATATCTTCCGATCTATTTAATCTTAGGAGTTAAGAAATTCCTAATATCATAATCATAACATGATAACAGGTATACTGTCTATCTCTGGTATCCCTGTATATGTCCTGATAGATTCAGGTGCTACACATTCTTTTATCTCAGTTTTATGCCTAACTAGGTTGAAATTAGTAGGTGAGAAAGTGGGTAATACTCTGGAGGCTAGTATACCATCAGGCGGAACTATCAATACTGACAGAGTGGCCCCCGGACGTACCAATTGACTTCGATGGGATGGTACTAAAAGCAGACCTGAATGTGATTGAGATGAAAGACTTTGACATCATATTGGGCATGGACTGGCTAAGTGAAGGCACTCTCCCTGCCTTATCTCAGCCATGCAAGCAGAGAAACTTCTGGCAAAAGACTGTTGCCAAGGGTATTTAGTTCGTTTGCAGGGTGGACTTTCTGAAGAGATCACCCTTGACCGTGTGCCGATTGTCTGCGAATATGCAGACGTATTTCCTGAAGATCTGCCTGGCCTTCCACCAGGTAGGCAACTTGAGTTTTCTACTGAGCTAGTACCTGAAGCAGCACTAGTTTCTAAGGCTTTGTACCGTATGGCACCTAAGGAATTGCAGGAATTGAAAATTTAGTTGGAGGAATTGCTAGAAAAGGGCTTTATTAGGCCAAGTGTTTCCCAATGGGGAGCACCTGTCTTGTTTGTCAAGAAAAAAGATGGTAGTATAAGAATATGCATCGACTACTGAGAACTTAACAAGCTGACGATAAAGAATAGGTATCCTCTTCCAAGTATTGATGACCTATTCGATCAGCTGAAGGGAGCTGCTGTGTTCTCAAAAATCGATCTGAGATCTGGTTACCATCAGCTAAAAATCACGCCAGCAGATATTCCAAAAACAACTTTCCGAACTCAATACAGGCACTATAAATTTACAGTAATGACATTCGGTCTTACTAATGCCCCCGCAGTATTTATAGACCTGATGAATTGAGTCTTCCATCAATATTTGGATAAATTCATCATCGTCTTCACCGATGACATACATGTTTACTCAAGGGATCCAAAACTACATGAGGAACATTTGAGGATTGTGCTGGATACATTAAGGGCAAAGAAATTGTATGCCAAATTCAAGACATGCGAATTTTGGCTTGAGAGATTTGGACTTCTTGGCTACATTGTCACATCCAGAGGCATTGAGATTGATCCTTCTAAAATTGAAGCCGTAACAAATTGACCAATCCCTGCTAGCGCTGGAGATGTAAGAAGCTTTCTAGGATTGGCTGGGTATTACCGACGATTCATAGAGGGCTTCTCTAAAATAGCAGAACCAATGACTCAGCTAACGAGAAAGGGAGTTAAATTTTAGTGGTCAAATCGATGTGAGCAGAGTTTTTAGGAATTGAAGAAAAGGTTAATTTCTGCTCCGGTTCTGACAATACCGAATGGCATTGAGGGTTTTGTCGTTTACACAGATGCCTCCAAGCATGGATTGGGGTGTGTACTGATGCAGCATGGAAAGGTAATTGCTTATACCTCAAGACAGCTAAATCCATATGAGCAAAATTATCCAACTCATGATTTAGAGCTTGCAGCAGTAGTGCATGCCTTGAAAATTCGTCGTCACTACTTGTATGGGAGTAAATGCGAGATCTACACAGATCATAAGAGTCTGAAATATTTCTTTACTCAGAAGGAGTTAAACATGAAACAACGTCGATGGCTTGAGTTGGTGAAAGATTATGACTGTGATATTCTTTACCATCCGGGTAAAGCTAACACTGTTGCAGACGTATTAAGCAAGAAGAATGCTGGACAGTTATTATCATTAGGAATGGTGGAAGACCAGCTAATTCGGGATTTCCAAAACTTGAGGATTGAGGTACGAACCCCATCAACCCAAAGGCCTAGTAGGCTGGTGAATTTGATCATCAGGCCAAATTTAAGGGATCGAGTTGTAGCTGCTCAGAAAAATGACAGCTTCCTGGAGAATATCCGTAATGGAGTAAAGACTCCTCAGATATTAGGATTTGAGATTGCTTCTGATTCGGCGCTTATGTTTATGGGTCGACTCTGTGTTCTGAAAGATGAACACATTAGAAATGAGATCTTAGTTGAAGCCCATTTGGCTCCTTACGCCACACATCCAAGAGGAACAAAAATGTATCGAGACTTGCGTGATTCCTTCTGGTTGAGAAATTTGAAAGGGGACATTGAAAATTATGTATCTCGATGCCTGGTATGTCAACAGGTTAAAGCCAGCACCAGAGGCCATCAGGGTTGCTTAACCCTTTGGATATACCTGAGTGGAAATGGGAAAAGATTACGATGGACTTTGTAGTGGGTCTACCTAGATCTATGAGAGGTTACGATACTATTTGGTAATTGTAGAACGACTCACAAAATCTACTCATTTATTACTGGTCCGGATGACTCTCAGTGTAGATCAGCTAGCCCAAGTATACGTTAAGGAGATTGTACAGCTACATGGAGTACTGGTTTTCATTGTATCAGGTAAGGACCGGAGGTTCACCTCGAGATTCTGGAAAAGTCTTCAAACCGCCATGGAGACCCGATTGAACTTTAGCACTGCCTATCACCCTCAGACAGACTGACAGTCTGAGTGCACTATCCAGACACTGGAAGACATGCTGAGGGCATGTGTGCTAGACTTAGGCGGAAAATGGGATTAACGCTTACCATTATTGGAATTTGCCTACAATAACAGTTTCCAGGCCACGATTGGCATGGCTCTCTATGAAGCTTTGTATGGCAGTCGATGTCGATCACCAATTTATTGGGATGAAGTCGGAGAAAGGAAATTACTTGGACCAGGCATGGTAAGGGAGACAGTGGCAAAGACCAAAAAGATTAGATCTAGAATTAAGCCAGCTCAGGACCGACAGAAAAGTTATGCTGATTTAAAAAGGAAGAATTGGGAGTTCCAAAATGGAGAGAAAGTGTTTCTAAAAGTAGCATCAATAAAGGGTGTCTTACGATTTGGCAAGAAAGGGAAGTTAAGTCCCCGGTTTATTGGACCATTTGAAATATTAGAAAGAGTCGGGAATGTAGCATACCGTTTGGCCTTACCACCTGAGCTTTCGGCAGTACATAATGTTTTTCACATTTCATTATTAAAGAAGTACGTCCCTGACCCGAGTGACGTGGTGAACTATCAAGATATTGAGATTCAGAAAAATTTATCCGACAAAGAAATCCCGTGCGCATTTTAGAGAAGAAAGAGAGATTCCATTAGTCAAAGTCCAGTTGGGCAGCGCTGGAAGTAATGAGGTCATTTGGGAAAAGGAAGAAGAGATCTATGAGAAATACCCTGACTTTATAGACCAAGTAAGTTAAATTTCGAGGATGAAATTTATTTTAACGAGGTAAGGTTGTAGCGACCGAAAAATTTTTTAAACTTTACATTTTGGAATTTTTAAGTCGCGTCGCTACCAAAATTTATCGAATTTAATTCTTAAACTTAATTTAATTTATTCACAATAAATATTTATCTTAATTAAGAAATTGTAATTTATTTAATTAATTACCATTTAATTAACCATTTCAATGAATTAAGCATAAATCACATTTTACAAAATTTCCTTTTATTCAATTTACAACTTCTACAAAATTTAGTTAATTAGCTCCTTAATTAAACTTCTTATTTCTTAATTCAAATCACTATAATTAAACCCATGGATTAAGACTTTTCCCTTATTTGGTAACCCTCATTCAAACATCCCTCCCCATACAACCATATGCCAAAATAACTTGTATAAACTCCCCCCAACTCCACTCTCCCAGCCCAAACTGAGCAACCACCAAAGAGGTCTATTCCTCCTCTCTCCCATTCCCCCCCCCCAACCGTCCCCTCTTATCCCTCCTCCTTGCCTTTGAAGATGTTACAAGCACACACACACACCACCACCACCTTCACACAACATACACAACACACAAGTAGCCAACAAATTTCCCTTCATAGAATATATATACGCTGTCATTGTAGAAGTATACACACCCACACTAGGCATACAACATGAACACTGCCTCTTCACAAAAAATAAACACATACACATACACAGATACACAAACTGCCTCTTCCTTGCCAAGAACACACAGTTACAAAATTTCTGATTTTTGGTGTATGACATTGGTGGAAGATTTATATGCTTTCGGGCATGAGACGAGAGTCGAAAACCTGCATTTACCATACGATGCTTATTTTCGAATAGAGACTTATGAGATGTGATTTGCATATTTATATGTATGTTTGTAGTGTAAATTGATTAATATTGCACTGAGTCTACTGAGTATTTCTATGAAATACTCATTCCTTTCAAAATTAATATTTTTGCAGCTTTGGAGTCGGATGAGACGCTTTGAGCAATGGTAGCTTCCAAAATAAATTAAAAATTAGCTTCTTTTTTGAATGATTCAAACTTTTGCTAAGTACTTAGAAAACTTTTGTCGATTGATTGATTCAAACTTTATCTAAGTACTTGAAAAACGTTTGAAGTTGTGTGAAACAGTTGACTATAACTGACGATTATCTTTTGTATTATCACTTTTAAATCAAGATATTTTCCGCTTTACATTCAGTCTTGATTCATTTTGGTAAATTTTATTTAAACAAGAGAAAATTTCATAACGTCTCGGGCTACAAGAAACCGGGGTGTTACAGTTAGTTTACCAATTAGTTCGCCGATTTACAATTTTAACCCTAACATATCTAAAGTTCAAATTATTTGAATGCCTTACTACCGGTGAATTAATATAGAAGTTTATCGTTACTCTTAATTACTCCCTCCGTCCCATAAAAATATGCCCAATTTTTATTTTTATTTGTTCCAAACTATAGTTCATGTGTATAAACGAGGTTGAGCAATTAATTTCTTTTCCAAATATATCCTTAGTCCAACTAATAATAAATTTGTAATGCAATAATGACTATGTTGACTAAATTTTAGCTTATTTTTCTACTCTTATTCCTCGTTAATTGTTTGAAATACTTTCAATACTTAGATAGTTAAATAGCAAAAATTAATTAGGAGCACATGTGAAAATGAAAAATTAAATATATATTTAATATGGTAGGTGGACTATCTTTTAGAAGAGCAAAAATAGAATAGTGAACTATCTTTTTAAAAAGAGATGGAGTAATATTTTCAACGAATTCATAAATGACTTTAACATTTTCACCTTCCACTCAAGTGTTTTTCTATATTTATTTTTTGATACTTCCATATATTTATAAAGTTAATGCTCCAAAAAAACAGCTAATTTAATGTTAGATGAGGGTTTAAAAAAATTAAAAAAATAATCTAAAGTGACCAAGAAGTCATTTACTATAAAGTTTAGGCGTTAGTACATGAATTGTTAAATTCATTTTGTATGTTTAGTTTTTTTTTTTTTCTTTTTTTAATCAAAGCACTAATTAGGTTGCAGCGTCGTTTTTAGGCATCCGCCTTACTTAGCTAGTGGGGGTTTGGAATCCCCCTGCAATTTTTTTATTATTATTTCAAAAAATGATACAACCCAGGAGGGGGACATAAAACTTGACCTCCAACTAAATGTACAATAAATGAAAATAGTAAATAAGGGGTACTACCTCTCTAACACTGTATACATGACTCAAAAACCAAAGAATTAAGCTAAACTATATACCTCTAAGCGAAGGAAAACAATAACTGTCCATCTATAGAAATCCATGGGCCGCTAAAGACAGATCATGAACTCTATACTCTGTATAACTCTATTTGGTCCAGCCATCAAAAGTAAAAGCATCCGCAACCTAGTTGCCCTCGCAGAAAATGTGTGAGAGTCTATCTCTGTCAAAGTCTGCTGCTGAATGTGCCAAACAATGATATTAAGATTCCAAGGACTGTCTCCATGAAGAATGCAATGGATAGCGACTACAGAATCAATCTCCAACCATAAATCTGAGATACCAAGTGACCTAGCCAGTAAAATACCATCAAGGATAGCGCGAAGCTCAGCTTCCAAAATCATACAATCCCTGTGCTCAGCAGAAAATGCAGGAACACAACACCCCTTAGAGTCTCTGATAATACCCCCTTCACCAGCTCTCCCATCACTAACCCATCCATCTGTGTTCACTTTGTGAAATCGCATAGATGGTCTCTGCTAAGAAACCAAAATAGGAGGAAAAGGAGCATGAGAAAAAACAGAAATGTCAAATCTAGAAACCAGATCAGTGTCCACTCTACAGTGCGTAAAGCGAAGTGCTCTGTCAGTGTGAAGAAAAGATATAGCCTGATGCACACCCCAGATAATCCTCCTAGCATCAATGGCTTTGCCTCTGTATTTTGCATAATTCCATGCCTTCCACTTAAAATGGTAGAACTAAAAAACGAGAAATAATGGAATGTAATATCGAATAAGCTTTCTTTTTTACCATACTTGATTTATTTTGATTCCTTTAACATTAGATTTGTCATCTTACTCCTATTGTAGCGGTTGCTTACTGTTGAGTCGATTTCTTTACGTTTTTACGGTTCAACCCTACAAAGTTTGAAATAACATTATTATTTTAAATACATACATATGATTCAACTTTGATAGAGCGCAATACGTGCATTTTAATAAAGTGATATATATGTACAAGCGTTCAATCCCATACCACTACAAATTAGCAGAGTGGTCGACCAAAGAAATATGCCTACTACAAATTATAATTAAGAAAGAAAGGGCATAATCTCTCTTAAGTACCATTCGTTGGGCAAATTTTTATGGCTAGTGCTAGCATGGCCAGGGAGATAATTTCATTCATCATTTGCAAAAAATTTTAGTGTCTATTTAAAAAAATGAAGAAAAAAAAAACGTAACGCGTCTCATATGTGATAAATCCTTTCTTTATTGAATGATGCAATTCATCAAAAATTAAATAAGCACTTATTGAGCATAAAAAGAAAAAATGCATGAAAGAAATCTTACCTTATATATATATATATATATATATAAGTAGGATAATAGTTATATACAAATCTTCCCTCCAAAACTACTATCCTACTTATATATGCGTCTTTTTCTATTTATTTTATTTTGATAATATACACATATAATATACAAAGTTTCCAACTAATTAACCATCAAATTAAATTTCTAGTATCGTATATATTTTTTTTATTTTGGACACATATAATACACGTAATTATAAAATATATTATAATTTATATAATAAAAGTTATATCATGGGTTTGGATCTTCTAGTAGAGATATTTTTCAAAAAAATAAATAAAATAACAAATAAATAAATATCTACTCTCTAGCTTATATATGATTTTATTTTATATACTTTTAATCTTATTCATATTCTCATATTTATATATATTATACTAGTTTAGCATGTGCGTTCTACATGTTTATTTTTATTTTTCGCTTGAATCCGCATGGACTTTGTAGTTAGTTTATTTTGTTATGAGTTTTTCATTGAATACTTATTAGCATAGATGTAAGATGAGTAAATTATAATCAAGTAAGAGGTGGAGATTTCACATAAACATGAATTGTATAGTCATAATTGTATAGTTAACATTTTAAATCAACAAAATGTTCTACAATTGATAAAATACAAAATAAGAAAAGAGGGAATTGAGGATTAAACACACTCAGTCAAGTAGTGAAACCGCAAAAATTTGCAGCTGTGTTCCCACAAACTCTTCCTAGTCCCACACCTCTCATCTACGATAAACACCAAAACACCGTCTTATAAAGAAACACATATAGATTATAGTACATAGTTATGTTAGCTCGTACATTTTTCGTTGTATGCCAAAATGAAATTCTGCGTGCTCTACCTGTTTCAGATACAATATAAATCATCAAAAATTATTATTAAAGGACAAGCAAGAAGATGATTTTCTGAGACACTGGAAGTATATAGAAAGAATGATTATTGCAACAAATAACAAAGATAAAGCAACAAAAGCATCATAGCATTTCAACTACTTAGATGCCTAGCTAGAAGACAACTGCCGAATTCAAGTAAACATCCAGTAGAATGACCAACTAATTTCTCAAGTACCCTATTTGAATTTTACATTGTTTAATTGATACGAAAAACTTATCATAACTGGAATTCTTCAAGTAAAAAAGAGTATGCAGAAAGCATTTATTAACATAACATCACAAAGAACTAATTTTTAAGGAACTTAACTATTTAAGTGCATTAGAAGACAACCAGCCATCTCATACAAATCAAATCATTGAAAGGAAATCTAGATGTTGCTTAGATTACTGTATGGATTTATACCTTAAACGACATACTTGTCTAAACAACTTCATAACAAAATTGGTTACAAATTTTTCATGCTAAACAAAAATAATTCAAAGGATCTGTTCACTATGCCATTGACCTCCTAAACACTCAGATTTTAGCAATAAAATGTAGTCTCAGGACTTTACAGCAAATTGTAAGCAGAGATTGGAATGTTATGGCACATCTCATCATTTCTGTAAAATGAAAAAACTTACAGGAAGAGTTTTCTATATATCCTTATCATTCATGTTTTCATTATCTTGAGATAATAACACCTAACACATTTTGCTCCATCAATAGAAAATATGGAAAGCTATAAACTCAAATTACAAAAACCCTTTTCATTATTTTCTATCTTAAGTTTATAAGCATGTTAGCAAACCTTAATAAGGCAGGGTGATTATAAGCACTGAGACCCACTATCTTTCTTAGATCCAATTCATCATATGAGTCCCATTCTAACTGCCCATGCTCTATCTACTTTCTAGACAAACACTACTTAGAAAATCCAAATAATTGAGCACCATGCTAATAGGTTTTCTTTTTTGTTTTCCTTTTTTTTAATTACTTTTTCATTTTTCATGTGAAATAAGAATAGAAAGAAATTTGGACAACCAAGAAGATGCTTTACCTGAAACTGTCAATGAGAACAATTAGTTCAAATGCCAACAAAGGAAGACAATTTACAAGTTCACTGAGGTGGATGGGCTAAAAGGGCTGCAAAGCAAAGAAACAATGTTCAAACTCACCACTAAAAATCTTCATCAATTTTAGGAAATATCTTAAAGTAACTGTATATGCGTATATGTGATTAGTTTAGCATTTTGGCTAACAATGTTAAGATTAAAATCATGTTAAGATTAGAGTTCAACTCTATGACTGGAATAACTGTATAATAATACATGAATGAGTCCTTTCACCCCAATATGATCATAGTAGCTCGCACGTAGGTTTTGAATTAACGTCCAACAAAATTTTCATTTTAAATTAAAAAAAAAAGCGAATAGAAAAGAAGAAAGGGAAGGCATTTTACAGTTTATATAGAAGCAGACTCTGATAGAAACCCAGCACCTATTTCCACTTCCTGCAAACCAACAACAAAAGAAAAGATAAAAAAATTAAAACAAAAAAAAAAAAGAATGAAGAAGCAATTGATTCATCAATGTAAACAAAATAGATAACTCTTAAAAGTCAGAAGAGCAAGAAAACATATAAAATATGCTAAATGTCTCCAACATATATATGACCACAGACTCATTTAATCATCTATAGCAGCGACTTCCAGTCCACCAGCATGCTTCTGATCAACCACTATTTTGACCAGAGTCATAAGAATTTTCAGCCATCAAAAAAGCCCAAAAAAAAAATTAAAATAAGGGGCCTCTCAATATTCCACACACACTAAACTGATATTGACATTTTATTTTAGAGAAAGCTAAATCTAAATGTGAAAAACCATAAAAAAAACAGGTGGTAAATGGTACGAGGTAAACGAATTGAATCAATTGATTTCAGAATAATAGACAAGAACCACCATGTATTCTTCTGAGTTAAACTATGTCTGTCCCATTCCCTCCAATATACCCTTTTATTTTGTGATCCCTGTCTACATGAAACTCAATCCTTCAAATGAATAGTTTTCATTTGATTGACAGTCATCTTCAGCCAAACTTTTATGCTACAATCTGCATCAACGTGAACCCAATTAGAATAATGGCATCAAGCCAAATATCACAATAAAGATAAATTCAAGTACACCAATCAAATAAGAAACTATCTAGAAGTAACTTATTTAGACAAAGACAAAAAATAAATAAATGAAAGTATGAAACAATAAATGTAATATCTCTACCAAAAAATCAATTCCAAGAATCACCGGAAACTATTCACACAAGATTTTCGTTCCATGTCCAGAGAGTAAAATATCGGCTAAAGTAATTTCCAAAGAGATATATATTTACTTCTGCATTAGTGACAGTGTTCATAAAATTCGATAGCTAAACAAATAAATCACAGAAATTACCAAAAAATGAAAAATAAAAAATAGCAAAAATTGTTGCAAATTGTACATTGTCCATATATCATTCAAGGACAAGCCCTTGAACAAAAAGACAAAAGTTTAAAATCCCTAACCCAACTTTTAACTTCAACTAACATCAATTAATCTAATGACATGTTTATAGGATCCTGACATAATAGGCGCTAATTCTATATATGCACAATATATTCGACAAAATAAAACTGCATAAATCGTATGGTTTCTCACCAGGGAGAGAAAATTTTTGAACGGAATTTCACTATAGAGAGAGTGAGAGAGAGAGATTGACAATTGCAAAGGAAGATAACCCAAGCAGAAAAGCCGAAGAGAAAAGCCAGAAATTAGAACAACAACAACTAGGAAAAAAAAGAAGACCAAAACGAAACGGAAAAAATACATGCAATTTGACTATAGGGGACACGATATCATTCAGAAAGCGCGACGATCTAACAGCAAACCCCAACCAAAAGAAGTGAAACATCATGAGGAAGATGTTAATAATAGACAGAAAATTTTTTTTTGGGAGAAAGAAAAGAGACGAAGAAGCGAGGAAGAGAACCAGCGCAAGACCTCACATCTGATTTTTACGCCTTGTATACCAAGAGTGAAATAGGGAAAAGACAAAATGGCAAACGACATCGTTTCAGTATTACTATTCATTGAACAGTAATTTTACCCCTTAGCTTTTATATAGTAGTGATATATATACTTATATAAGTTTGGAGATTGTGACCAGTTAATCTTCAATCTTATAGTTTTTTCATATATATACATATACATATATATATATATGCACATTCGTAATTAAGCTCCAAATTTAATCTTCAATCTTATGCTATTTGTTATTACTCATTAGTGTTTGGTATATCCATTCGATTAGTTTTTAGGCTATCTTTAAATATTTTATATTTCTTTATGATTATAACAGTTGACAGACAAATTTCAAGTCTTGAGTTCTGGAACTTTCTTATTATTTCTATAAAGTGCCTATTCGTGAGATTGATAAATGAGAAGAAGAAGAAGAAGAAGAAGAATAAATTAGTAAAATTAAATCAGTTTCAAAACTTTACTTTAATCCAATTCAATATGATAAACCACATGCCATAAAATATAGTTATACATTTATTACATTACTTAATTTATTATTTTTTCTATGGGAATTTATTGGTAAAAATTTAAGTTAAGAGGATATAATAGTAATCATATTTGATGATGATGATTTAGAAGAAAATAAAAATTTCTTTTAATTTTTTTTTTTTTAGGGGAAAGGAGTTAAAATTAAATCAGTTTCAAAACTTTTACTTTAGTTCAATTCAATGTATAAGCCAAATGTCATCAAACCTATGGCTATATGTGTACTACATTACTTTTTTTTTTGTGGGATCCTATATATGGGTATGAATTTGAGTTGAAAGGATATAATAGTAACAATATTTGATGATGATGATTTAGGAGAAAAAATTATTTTAATTCTTTCTCGAGTGAAAAGTGGTTAAAAATTAATGTTAAAGGTAAATTATATAAAATTTATCCTTTGTTGTAATATTATTTCCCTTAGGTCTTTTATAATAAGAAGGTGCGTACTTTTAGATTTTTTTAGAATGGATTTAGTGAACTGTGATTTCTTTGGAGAACATAAAAAATAATTTTTTCAAAAATATATAGTCGAGAAAGAATATGGTAAAGAATTCATTTCCAGAAATTAACACCATCCACACTATAAATGTGTTCGTAGAGTTCTTATACTTACCTATTGAGCAAAGATATAGGTATAGGGTAAGTTTAGAGTTGTATACATTTTGTATGTTCTCTTTTTCATAGTTTCTTAGTTTTTCTATTCAAGGTGAAATTAAATTTATATTAAAAAATTCCTCATTAATTCTAATTTTTATTAGTTAAATATACTGTTTTATGCATGACAATTTAATTTGTTTTGTGTCAAATGAAAAAATTATAAGCAGTAAAGTTGTAATTAATTATTAGCAATAAGTGTACTTGAGTGAATAATACAAAATAAAATTGTGATTATTTAGTTCTTTAAATTATCAAGCATTTTTTTTTTTTGCTAACTATTATATTCCTGACAATGCGCGGGTACACAACTAGTTTTACTGAAATGTTATGGGGGTGTGTGTGTCTATATATATGCACGTGCGCACATCTGGTGGAATCACATACCACTACAAATTACAAATTTAGTAAAAGACCTTTTTTTTAGTTAAATTCTCTTAGATATTTTTTACTTAAATTCTCTTATATGCTATTTGATTAAAAGTATAGAAAATATATGGAAAGAAAATGAATGTTAAGTAATTAGATTAATTTTCTACCTAGAAGTAGTTGTTGTTTCTCATCTCTTGGTGTTTGATAGATATCATTTTCCATGGAAATAATTTTTTTATCAAATTTTATTATTTAATAGTCATTATTTTTTTATAAAAATTATCAAGTTTTACATATAATAAATTGTACTTTTTCCATGTATATTTTTATGTCCCAATTTTTTTTCAAAACTATGCGAGCTCTGATTTGAGATGAATATATGTTCATATCTGACAGGAAATCAAATCACGACGAATAACAAAAATGTAGCGACTAAGAAAATTTAAATTTAATTTTATGACTTTTCAACTTGTGTTGCTATGACTTCTTTGATTTTTCAAACTTTCCACATACTCGTCTTGTTGAAGCGAATTATTATGAGAACGGGAATTCGTAACTTAATAATAAATTCAAATTTCAACTACAACCCAAATAACACAAAACTTATTAAATTAAATTCCAGTGAATTAATTTAAATAGACGGACCAACTTATATAACATTTCACCTACGATCGAACCTTCAAAGTTATATATCAATACGTCAATTTCTAATTAGTTCAAAAACTTCAAAAATTCTATGTTTTGACCCATCTTCTTCCAAATGAGCTAACTATATATATATATATAGCACTAAAATTCATTTTTTCTCCTTGTGTGCGATTAACAAGCAGCAAGGTATTTTCTACACACACTCTCTCCCTCCATCTTCTCCATCTTCTTCTTTCAAGAACTAACTAGTTTTCATTCCCCTTCTTATAAATAAATCATCTCAAGACAACCAAAAAGTGAACCAAGCAAGACATCAACATCACAACAGAAACAAGGTAAACAAATCATCTCTTGCTATTTTTCATTCTACTTTACTATAGAAACTCAAACAAGAACTAGAAATTTATACCAACAAAACACAATACACATTCTTCATTTTCCTCTGCCTTTTCAAAAAAAAAAAAAAGAAAGAAAAATCTGAAAATTCAAAAAAAATAGTGTCTTAGTCGACACAAGCAAGACCCAAAAATGGGTTATCCTCACTTCTACACCGAACTATGACTCCCTCTCACCACGAGGAACACAAATATATAATTTTTTGGCCGGAAAATGAACATAATGGCTGGAAAAATCGTGAAAACCGCCAAGTGCTTCTACTAAAAACCACCACCATACCTTCTAATACTTACATAAATGGGAAGAACTCATCGAAAACTTCTGATTCCATATATTTCCTCTTCAAATAGTCAGATTTTTGGTAGAATTCTTGGCAGACTAAAACCCCCCCAAAGACCGAAGCTTAAACCATTCACTCTCTGCTCTTTTCCATCAGTTTTTGGCCAGGAGAAATTAGATCCAAAGTAATGTCCACTGAATTTTGCAACTTGGTCCCTATAAGTTTTAAAAACATGTAAATTAGTCCCAAAGTATGGTCAACTTTAGTCTTGGCCCAAATTATTCTCAAGACATTTAAGTTAACCCTAAAATTATTATTTAAAACTAAGTTGGTCCCCAAATATTTTAAGTAATTAATTTTGGCCCCTAAACTTTCATGTATTGCATAATTGGTCCCTTAGAATTTCAATTCTAATCATGTAAGTCCTTAAACTTTTAATTCAACTTAAATTGACCCTCAGACTATTCAAACATATTAAGTTGACATCCTCTAACTATTATAATTACTCATTTAACCCCAAAGGAATTTAATTGCTTCATAAAAGTTCTAAATCCTAAACCAATCAAATAAATTGTGAAGTCTAACACTCATAAGTGATCAATTAAATATTTAGACATTTTAAGACTCCAAAAATCTTAACACTATAACTTTTATAAATATTCACTTAAGTCCTTACAGTTTAAGATTCTCCTTTCAATGATAATTCAAACATACTAAACCACATTAAACTTTCATTTGCTAGACAAGGGCGCTTTAAGTTCTAAGTTTGAGTAGCATCACTGCTTGTACAACATTTCAAGCAAACTTTTTCATGACTGTTAAGGTGGGGTTTACATTATACAAATTCTAGTTGATTTATCTTGTCATTTTCTTATGTGTTGATTATGGTTTGTGACTTAAATGCATGAAAATATTTGCCAGGGACCGCAAATCGGTTCGGGGTCAAAAATAGGCCCTTGAGATAGTCCACCGTGCAATTATGATACTAGCGTTATGTATATTGTCTGGAATCGCAAATTGGCCCAGAGTCAAAAGTAGGCCCTTGAGATAACTCACAGTACAACTTTAAAAATTTTAAATGTTTAATGAGTAAAGTTTATGATTATGATCATATATTTGGTTTGACATTGATTAATTGACTTGCCTCACTGAGTATAATATTATTATACTCACCCCAACTTTCCCTCTTTCCAGGTTAAGGGGCCGGCTGTAGTCGAGGCGACAAGTAGGATTAACTAAGTATTTTGACTAAATGATTATGTATTGTCCTTTTGGTAAATACTTTATCGGTATTATATTTTGAACAATTACTTTTGTCGATAACTACAGACATGTATTTCGGGCATTATGTAATTGAAATGATCATCATATTTCCGCACATATTCTATCCTTATTAGCTTATCTATTTTTTTAAAAAAATAAAATTTACTCACCGAATTTAAAAATGAAAATGTGACTTTTAGTAGCGTTCCAAACTTTAATAAATTGGGGTGTTACAAAAAATAACTAATGTCAAACTTTTGTCATGTATGATTTTTTATGGACAATGATGATATGATGATATGATGAGAACTTTTGAAAATGGTTATAAAGATAAGGTATATAGAGTGAGGTTTTTTGCAATTATAATCTCGTCAAAATGTTTACTGTTCATGATTTAATGGATAATTTTAATGCCAGCAACTATCTCAGCAATATACTTAATAAGTAGATGTTTATACTTTGAAAGAAATTACAAGAAATACAGTGAGTGATTTGTGCATAAAGATGAAGATAAAAAAAAGTTATAAACTTCAATAACGATCTAGAATTAAAAAATTTGAAATGGTTATAAGACCTTATATTCATTAACAATGGTAAGAAATGACATGTTACATAAAATCCCAAAAAGAAAAAAGAAAAATAAAATAAGAAATTCTAAATTCACGTGCATGTTTTTCAATTTTTATATTTTATAAGTTAAAAAAATCTAATATTTTAAGAAGTGCGGAATTCCAATTCCTTGAAAAACATATTACCTAGGTCTCCAAGGAAAATCTTTTCCTTGTGTCCCAGAAAAATATGGTCACATGATCAATAATGGGAAAAGATTTTCCATCGGAAAAAAGGCCAATTAAACAATACAAAAGTGGGAATTTAAGTGAAAAATTGGTATTTTCCATAGAAAATTATGGCAATCAAACCCACCCTTAATGATGTTAATAATAATTAAAGGTAAATATTAGCATCTTGTTAATAAACATATGTAGTTATTGCGAAACTCATTCTTAACAGGTGTGATTATAGTCAAAATATGTCAGTTAGTGCTTAATCAATATTTTAAAACCCTGTGAAAAGCATCCCAAAGAGCCTTTATGTATGTGTGCGCGCGGGCGTAAAGGGTTTGTAGGTGAGCAAATCAATGGCGAGAATGGAAGAAGAGATCCGGATTCCAAAAAAAAAAAGTGAACGTTTTGATTTCGAGAAAGATAATTTTCGTGGCTCTCTAGAAAGGAAATAACCCAAACATAACAATTAATATTCAGGGAAATAACATACACACACTACTATATATATATATATATATTAATCTAGTTAAGTCTTGGTCCATTTGTAATGTTATTTTCCTATTTTTTTTATTTGGTAAATTTTGCAGTAAGTGTTCATTTTCTTTTGAACAAAAGTTTTTGTGAAAGAATTCAAAGAATACTTGAATTTGTGACAATGGGGTTTATCAACAAAATATCAACTATTTTACCCATTTGCTTTGTTTGCTATTATTTTTAACCATAGTTATCAAAATCGGACCGGACCGAACCGGCCAGCCGGACCAGAAAACCAGTGACCCGGCCAAGTGTCCGGTCCGGTTAACAATTGATTAACAATACGTAATCGAACCGAAATTGACTCGGCTGACCTGGCGGGTTTCGCAAAGAACCGGTGACTTGAAAACCGAAGAACCACCCGGGTTATTGCACATCAAAGAAATTTAAAACTCAGTGGTCAATTAACGTCTTTTAACATCTATTTCTCACCTAATGCCAACTTTTCATCGTCGTTCTCTCGATGCAGTCTCGCCATCCAACAATCACAGGCCAAAAATTCCAATTTAAGGTGAATTACATCTAAACGATATTTATTGGTTTCGTTTTCACTTGTGCATAATGATATTTAATTATGAAATTATAGTAAAATTGACAATAATGACAATTATTCATGCTATATTTGTCAAAAATAATTCAACGAGTTCATCTGAATTGACCCGTCGGTTTAACCGCCGAGTCATCAGTTAAACCAGTGAACCAATGACTTAGGTCCTACCCAGGACAATTCTAAATTTTGAATTTTTTAATACATTTTACATTTTTTTTGAATTTATTAGTTTTATTAGGTTTTTTTTTAAACGAGGCTAGTAACAGGTATTTTTTCCATTATTGCATATATGTACGAAGGATTATATATAAGAATGTATGTTGTCTTTTAAAGGGTCTTGAACTTTATAATTACTATATCCATTGATCTTATTAATTCAATTAATGTATACTTATATTTTTATATTTTTTGTAAAGGTGTAAGTATTACATATGTACGTTTAACTATCTAAAAATATATTTTAGTAAATTTTTCTACCCGTGTAATACGTGAGTGGTTAGCTAGTTAAATTAAATTTAAAAAACAAAAAGAAAGAAAAGTATTACCGCAAGAGTCACCATACGTTTTGGGGTAGGGAAACATAGAAAGGCCACTTAAGTGCCTATGCCTTCATATATATATATATATATATATCACTATTATATTTAAGTGTATTCCCTAAGTTACTATTCTGAGGAACAGTAACCCATATTTTTTTCTCTTTTTTTCTTTTTTCACACCTTCTCTCTCTTCTGGCCTCTTAGCTTACCCAAGAAACTTCCAGACACCTTTTTTTTTAATTTAATTATTATAACCTTTTTTCTTTATATAAAGCTTGCTAAGATCAGACGGTCGCTAGAATCTTTTTAATTGGCTCCTTCTTCTTTTGCAATAGAAAACACTTAAATCCGTTCCGCTTCGTCGGTGAGCACGTAAGCCTCAATTGGTACCCCATTTTTTTGGTGCATAATCTTCTCTGGATGAAACCCTCCTTGAAACCCGAAGAACACGAACACTCTGGCTCCATTGCATTCCCGACCAAATATGGCCGGCAATTCCGCCATGCCAAAATCTTGCTAGCGCAGTCTACGAGAGGGGCCGGAGATGGGACGGGACGGGCAGGAAATGGGATTGGGTAACTATTGCAATCGAACTACATAATAGTAGTAGTTTTACTCTGCATCTCATCACTTTATTTCCTACTTCGAAAATCAATTTCGTTGCTTGTGGTATTCAAAAAGCAAATTTTTTTTCCCATTAAGGTTTGCTTTATGTTTCTGCAAATTTATAATTTGATGTTTTTTTAAGCTTAAAAGTACCATTTAAGAGTAACTATTTACTTATAAGTGAACATCTAAGCTTAGCCAACACAGTAACCATTTAAGATGCTACTGTTGTATAGTGAACTTTTAGTGATTTGTTCAACGGCAGCTTTTGGTTTAGTCAAAGCAGTACATTTAGCTCGTGTGCTCTTCCGATCTATTTGAATTATTATTTCAAAAATATCTTATCATGGCTTATTTGTTACAAGCTGTATTTTCAATAGGGTTTTTAAAAAATTGTTGTTAATGTTGACTATTATATGATAACGTCCTCAAGATTGTAAAGTAAATTAAGATATGTTATGATCTTTTTAACTTAAGCTTTTAATTTTGGCGTATATATATTGCCAAGAACTCATTTTGATGGATAAAGAGTATGTATATATTATCATTTCCAACATGTGTCAATGGATTCTACACCTTTTTTCTGCACATAGTGATCTAAATTGTTGCACGAGCATTTGCACTCCTTTTTTTTGCAGTGGTACTGTTGTAGTTTCCAAAATAATGATCTCGAAAGATATTCATTTCATTTGCTGCAAATTTGTTGAGCTTCTCTGTTTATATGGTAGAGGCTTAATTATTCTCAGGGAATTATTTGTTTTATGCATTATGTGCCAACTTTTAGACATGTAAAGTTACAGTGCAGGAGTTTATCTTCTTCAACATTTTCCGTCATTTGTTAGAGTCCTCTTGTTAGAGAGTTGCGGAGATAGAATTAAGATTTCTGATCTAATAGCAGTTGAACTCTGATGAATTGTGATGTTACTAATCCAGTCATTGTATTTAAGTTAAAGTTGTCATGTAGAATTTTCATCACCTATTTTCTTTTATTTGCGTTTGCTATACTTCTACATGTGTTTAACTGAAGTGAGTTTGGTTTTGCGCATGGATGGAAGGAACAAGATAATGGCTCACAATTTTTACTGTACTTTGAATCCTTAATCCGCGCGAATTCTAGAAGATTGTTAAACGAAACACGTGCAATGCACGTTACCAAACTAGTGTGTGTGTGTGTGTGTTATAGGGATAATTTCTAAGATGGCAAAAAAAATAAAAACCAAAGTTTAAAAATGTCACTTTTTGAAAACCAGTGCAAATATGGTCATTTTTTCAATAAAATTACATTTTTACCCTTAAGCAATAATTTTTCTTTATTTTTGTATATCTCTATAGTTTATCTGTATATCTTTAAAATTATGAGTACTGATTTTCGACACTACAGTCTGATAAAAAAAGGTCAACACAATTTATTTGTATATATTGACACTTAATCGTAATAATTTTTAATAGTTATTTGTATATTAATACACTTAAACTGTAAATCTCGACAGTTGAAACTTATGTGTCGTTGGCACGTGTAGGCTACATGCCTCACACGCCGATGAATTCCAATTGCGAACTAGTACTTTTGACTTTGTCTTGCCATTATGAGCAACTTTTCCTTCTATACAAACGTCAAATCCATGTCTGATCGTTATAGATCTAACAACAAATGTGTGATGCAAGTCTTAATTTAGGATTTATTCAATTATGAAACTTTGCATTCGTAGGCTACTTGAGCATTGCTCAGCAAGTGTCAAAGAAGATTTTGGATGAGTTTAATTGCTTGGATTGATGTCTCGATGAGGAAATTAAAGAATTGAAGCTCTTAAAATTGATATTAGAATTTTTATTTGGGGGCAATTTTGTCTAAAAATAGGAAAAGTGACATTTGCACATATTTTAAAAGGGGTCTAGTTTTGCATAAGACATTATCAAAAAGACATTTTTTACAATTTTCTCTATATTATATATATATATATATATTTGGTAATAAAATAAGTTTGCCTGACATAGTTTTTCTGCAACATGTTTAACATCGGAAAATTACTGCTGACATCACTTATGATATCACCAGTCTTATTTTTCATAATATCGTTTCAGTTTTTTATTTTTATCTCTACCATATCATTTTCTCTCTAAATGTATCTCCCTTATCCTCTTATCATATTTTCAAATGAAAATCTGAATTCTTTCCTCTCGATTGCCTCTCTCTAACTGTATTTCCCTTACCCTTTCATTATATTTTGAATCAAAGATCTGAATGATTTCCTTTCAATTCTTTGTATTTGAATATTATATCGTTACTTATTTTTCTCTATTTTATATTTTAATTTTTTTTTGTTTTTCTATGTTCTACTAATTTATTTTCTATCATTTTATAGTTTGAATCAAAAATAATAATTCTATTTTTTAATGGAATACATGTATTTCTTTTTTTAACAAATTAAGCAGTTTGTCCTATATTCTTTATAATTTTTTATACTTTGCTAACTTTTTCTTATGTTTAAATTGTAAGGTTTTGAATGAATGTTGTACGCACTTCTATTGTCATGAGAATAGGAATTGGGATAGCCAGCGCTTAGCACATTACTTTTTAGCATGGAGAAAGCGCCTTGTTGAAATCTATTTGAATTAATCGCTTATCTGAAGCAATACTAGCACCCTGTTTTTAGTTCTTATTTTATTTTTTGCATGCTGCTTTCTTAAATTTTATTAGAATTTGATATATTACTTATCTTCAAAGGCTTTGGGGACAGGGGCTTGTTGTGATAATTCAATAGGTTCATTGGATTTCTAGATATATTTTTTTTTTGGTTGACCTTTCCAATAGAATCATGTACTGCAATTTCAACAGAAATGATCACTTATATAATAAGCATTACTTTATATTATTTTGCAACTAAATTTGATTAATGGATTAATACTTTGTATATTTCTATTTATTAATGTCACTGTATGTTTTTTTTTTCAACTAGTAGATATTAAAAGGCCTATGGTTTTAGTATTTAACAACAAACTGACTTTAAAAATATGCAGATGAACAATGTGGATGGGGCAATAGATGTAGTTTATCTATATTTGATGATCTATAGTAAAACTAGTACAAAATAATCAAGAGTTTTGTTCTGCTACAATCTAAACCGGTCTGTTGAAAGAAGCTCCATCTCTCGCCCTAACTTTGGAAAAAGAACCGATCTCATTATAATTAGTAGAATAATGAGGAGATGGCTGGAATAATCATTATGCCTTATCTAGAATACCTAAATGACAAAGAACCCCAAATTGTATTTACATTTTGAAAATACGTCACATTAAGTTTTCCCAATGGGGCCTTAGCCAAGTTGGTTAGAGAACTAAGGTTGAAACCCTGGGACATAGAAGTCTTAGGTTCGATTCCCTCCATGTAGAGATTTGTTTACATTTTATATGTAGTTTGTAATCTCTTATATAGGAGTTTGTAGTATTGATTTTGTGTGCTGTATTTTATAAGGATATATATCTATATGCACTTGTCTTACTATGATATAGACTGTAATTGTACTTCAAAAAAAAGTCACAACAAGTTTTTTTGTTTCTGGAATCATTGCTACCTATGCTAATTGTATATTTCAGAAAAGAGGTGAAGATTGCCTAGGCATTGCTTTCTTTTGTTTAAAATTTTACAAACAAACAAACACACACAGAGATATATACACATACATATATATATATATATATTAAATTTTAAAAGTAGTATGTAAGAGGCCTTACTAAACACGAATTGGATCAAAGTAATAAAACTATATTATAGTACAAAAGATACTTTTTAAAACTTAACCAAGTTTCTTGATATCTTATTAAGTGCTATTTTTTATGTTGTTGGAATTTTATAAAACTGATATTCTTCTTATGCAATGCACGAGTGATATATATAGTAATAATAATAAACTATTAGGCATGAACACAAACAAGTATTTAATTATTTTATTTTAGCACAAATAATCTATCAAGAAACATTTTTTTTTAGCAACATGCACAAATAACCACTTAATAATTTTAGTGCACTATTTAACTTCAATATCAAGATTAATCTTTAGTGTAGTATTTGTTGTGATTAATTTTAAATTAAAAAAATATTTCAACAAAATGTTTTAAAATTGAAACTACAATTGCAATTCTTATCCCAAACCTCTCATAAAATAATTAGTTTGATAAATTGAAGGGAAATTGGTAAAATATACCCTATATTTATAGTGTGCTTACAATATATATATATATATATGTGTGTGTGTGTGTGTGTATTTATGTTCCATGTTTTAAGTAATTACGATTTATACCTAACATTTTATTTAATATTAACAAAACACACATTTTGTTGACAAAATTTTAAAAAATTAAAAAATTACTGACTTTGACAAAGTTACCCTTAACAAATCACGTATCATATATTACGTTATACAACACCTTACATACCATTGCATTATTTTTTAAAAAATATTAAATTAACAATTTCTTTCTGTCAATTTTTTTCTTTTTCACTTTTGTTTTACTGTACTAGTCATACACCTGTACATTGCACAGGGTAACCAAATAAACAATAATTTGAGAAAATTAAAAAGTAATAATGTTGTAACGTTTACTCAGTGTATGCCAGATTTACATTTGACAATATTATATTTGACAATACTTTTGACATATATTTTTGAACTAATACAATTTTGATATACACATGTGACAAACCATCCTTGCCCACCATCTTTTAATGGTCTTGACTTAATTATCAAACCCATTAAAAGTTTTAGCAAACACATTAAATTATATATGTACTCTATATAAATAGATCAACTTAATGCTATTCTTGAATTATTTCCCTAATGAATTAAATTTGATTGTCTACATATAATACATGATATTATGGATGCAACTAAATCATTTTAGAATATATAGACCATTGTCAATTGTAAACAAAAGACATCTGATTACATTTAACAAAAAAAAAATAGGACATCTGATTACAATAATTTACATAAATAACATGATTTAAATATATAATTTAATTATGAATGCTTATGTAATCTAAGATCATAATAATTAATTATCTAATTTAAGTAAATTAGGCAGTTTAGAATACATTTACCGTTGTCAATTGTAATCAAAAGACATTTTATTACAATAATTTAAATGATTAAAGTAATTTAAATATGGGGCGATTCCGCTAACTAATAAATATGACCCATGAATTTGACAAAGAATTATACCCCATATATTCAAATAATCTTATAGTGTGTATTTATCTCACTGATTAACTATAAATCTTATATAAAGATAATCTTTATTCATATATATATATATATATATCTCAATTAAACTAACTAGATTTTTCACCCCGTGCATTGTACGGGCATAACAATATAAATTAAAAAAATTAGGGCAGAAAAGAAAGACGAAGTCTGGATCATTTTTTCAGTATAATACTAAACTTGAAAGTTTCTTTTCCTTTTCTATTGAAGGAAAAAATTTATTCTGATTGTTTCTAATTATTTTTAACTAAAAAATAAATATTAGAGTAACTATACCTTAAAAAAAATATAATATAGAATTAATAATCAATTTTCTGTTAAACTTTCACAAAATATAATAGAAGTATGATTAATTAATTTCTACGAAAACAATAGTGGAAATGTACAATTTATGTAACTATGCTTAAAAAAAAAAAAGAAAAAAAACAATGAAAACATAGCCCGTCAAATTTGGCTTTTCATATATTTAAAATATGTAAAGCAGGCTAATTAGAGAATTATTTCTCTTTTTTTGAAAAGAATTAATTCGAGAATTATTGAAGCATGCTTTAAAAAATTTCAAATATTTATTATAATATTTCTAACAAGAATAGCATATGTGTGTATGTGTGATAGAGGGGGGAGAGAGAAGAAGAGAGATTCATAATTTTAATTCATATGTAATAAAATAATCAATTGTCGGCATATGGATGGTAAAAAAATAAAGTAAAATAAGCTAAATTATCAAAAAAAGGGAAACAAATTTCTCCATGACGCAAGTGGTAGAACGGTAATCCAAACTAAAAGTGCAATTCAAGCCCAAGCATAATTCGAAATCCAATTGAAATATGCTATTGGAATATATCCTTTTGCTTGATTTTTAATTTTAGGTCAAGAAAAAAGATTAATTAAGAAAATATAAAAAATATTAATTGAAATATTCTTAAAAAAATTAATTCAAATAAACAATTAAAGATAAGTGAAGAGTTAAGAAAAAAATCTTACACCGGAAACCTAAAAGTAGAAATCCTGAAAAGGGATTAAGGAAATAAAAAGAAAAATAATTCAAATCAACAATCAAAAATAAGAGAAAGGAAATATTAAGAGATCTAGATTTTTACTGTAAGATTGAAGTCTTAATTGGATGAAGATTAGAGAACAAGGCATATGGAGAAATTAACAAAAATTAAAAAATGGATTTGATTACAATAAATTTCGAAAAAGAAAAGATAAAGAAGATACGATAAAGAAGATAATTCAAGAAAAAATAAACCATTCATTTTACTTTAGCCTATAATATTTTGATCTTTTTCTTTTTAAATCTTTTGCAATATTTTGATTTAACAATTACTAAGTATGAAGAAATATAATTTTATTTTTCTATGTTGACCTACAAACGTTTGGAGAGAAGATTATGATCTATATATTAATCATAAGAGAAGTTTGGTTGGAATGGTTTTTCCCACCAATAGTCTAACTTCATAAGGATTTTGATGATGTCACAATGATGTTATCTATGAAATTATATATTTTTATTTAGATTGAACGCTTGAAAAAAATCAAATTTCCAGAAAAGCTCCATAGAACATGGTTTAAAAAAAAAATTAATGCTTGTATGAATCATTAAATTAAACACTTTTAAAATCTCCACATAATATTTATTTGAAAATACGAAGTCATCATTCTTATAATCATCATCACTACAGATATTTTCATTTCTTATAAAAAAATAATTTTACTCTATTGATTTTTATTATTTTTCTTGGTTGAAAATAAATATGAATAATGATGAAAAACATGCAATAAAAAAAGGGAAAATAACAAAGCTACAAGAAAAAAAAATGAACTTGCAAAATAGTACTAGTTAAATATCGCATATCATTTAACTTGATTTTTCTTATTAGTTAAGTAAAATTTATTTACTAATGTTAAGGATTAATTTACATTTTCACCCACATTAAAAACTGAAATTGAAAAACTAATTTTATCTATATTTTCTAGATGATATGTAATGTAAAGTGTCATAAAATACAGTATATGAGGTATGATTTATTAGTTATAAATAAGGGTAAATTAGTAAATTTATTAATTTTTCCTGTTAATAGTAAATGAAATGTAGGGTATAAATTATAATTTCCTATTTGTGTACTAGAAGCAGTCTACTGTCATTTTTGGCAGTACAAAGAGGAGGAGGGAGTCTCACCCCCCTTAAAAAAATGAAAATTTTGTGGCAGAAATTTTGGAGGAACCCCCTGGCGCCACAAATGGCAGCCAAGGCAGTCATTTTGGCTGCCAAAAAGGGGGGCAACAAATCTCTCCATTGTTGTTGGAAATGACAGCAAAAATGCTATCATTTCTGGTAGTAAATGGGGGCTATTGGAAATGGCAGTATTTTCTGCGGTAGGGAAAATGGCAGCATTCTGGCGGTATGCTACCACTTCCGACAGCTACTCTTTAGCGGGAGAATTGTGGGGGGTGTGAGTTGTGTGTTTTCTTTTTTTTTAATTTTTTATTATTTTAAACTATTTTAAATTAGAAAGTTAAAGGAGTATAACAATCATTTTATTAGAATTTAAAGGGAACAGTGATGGAAATCATAAAAAAGGACATTTTATGTGAATTTATCAATAACTAGGGACCCAAGAGGTTGAAAAAAAAGTTTGGGACCTAGTCAATACTTAACTCAAAGGTTGGGGATGATTTGTGAAATTAACGCTATTAAATACAAAACAAGCATAGATCATCTCTTCAAAGTAATATTTTATAAGTATATTGTTTAAATAATCTTATATATATATATATTAAAGTAGGATAGTGGTTACAAGTAAGTTTTCCCGCCAAAACCTCTATCCTACTTTTATATGCCTCTTTTATAATAATATAATTAATGTTATCCATTAGTTATATTTTGCTATTGTTTTATTTTATAATAAAGTATAAAAATTTATATATTTTTTTAATATTCTATTTGTTATCCATTAATTTTGCTATATCTATTATTATTTTTAGGCTACCTTTAAAGATTTAATATTTCTTCAAATTTCTAATGACAAATTTCAAGTCTTGGGTTATTAGACTTCCTTCTCATTTCGTTTTAGTGCCTATTTGTAAGATTAAAGGTATAATAATAAAGTAAAATTAATCAGTTTCAAAACTTTTACTTTATCATTTATTGTAATATTACTTACCTTGAGTCTATTGTAACAAGAAGGTGTCTACTTTAGATTTCTTAAAGCAAATTTAGTGAATAGTGATTTCTTTATAGAACATCTTGCATGAGGAAATGTGAAAAATAATTTTCTCAAAAATATATAGTAGAGAATGAATGTAGAAAAGAATTCATTTTGATAAATTAATATCATCCCCACCCTAAGACCATCTCCAAGGGTTTCTCCTATATTTGGGGGGAAACCCTTTTCCTAGATTTATGGGAAACTATTGTTGTTCTCCCGTGATTTCCCCTAAATTTAAGAGAACCCATTTTTTTATTTTTTCATTTCTTTTAATTGAATGATAAGAGGAATAACACTTTATTTAGTTTAAACTATACTTAATTTGTATAATTATTATAATTAGTTAACCATAAATAATTTATATATTGAAAGGAGCCAATTAAATATATTTAAATAATTTATATTACAATAAAGATATTTAATAAAAATTAAAAAATATAAAATATTTGAGTTACAAAAAATAAATTAAGAGTATTAATAAAAACACAAAAAATTGGAACGCAAAATTGGTTCATGAAGGGCATTTTCATAATTACAGCTATGGTCATTTCATAAATAAACTATGACATTTTCGTAATTAATTACTAACCTTCAAATATGAGAGAGGTGAATAGTGTCTCTTGGGGGAGGGTATAGGGGATCATTGGAGTGAAACCATCCCCCAAAGTTTTGTGGAAACCCTCAAATTTGGGGATGATTGGATATGCCCTAAACGTGCTTTTGAATTTCTTATACTAATACCTATTAAATTAGGATATAAATGTATAGTAATTTTAAAGTTATATAAATTGTGTATCCTTTGTTTTCCATGATTTCTTAGTTCAATCTCAACATGAAAGCATTTTACACTTAAATTTTATTCTATGTTTGTATATTAATAACATACATATATGAGCGAGTAGTACAGAATAAAATTGCGATTATTTAGTTTTTCAAATTACTACACATTTTTTACTAATTATTACGGGGTATACAACTTGTACTTTATAAGAAATCATAATTAATTATAAACATTTTTTATTGCATGTAATAATCATACTATAAATTTTGGTATAGTTAAATATGATGAACAAGCATAGGAACCAAATGGTCCAAAACTAATTATTTTATTGAACTAATTTTTTGTATATTACATTATATGCTATTATATAATGTGCAATGCACATTTTAATTACATGTAAAATGGAAGAACCTAATACAAACATAAATAAATCAATACAGCAAAATATGTCTTTTTTTAAAATTAAATTCTCTTAATGATGTTAACAATAATAATTGAAGGTAAATATTAGCATCTTGTTAATAAACAAAACACCTCTAGTTGCTAAAAAAAAAATCATTCTTAACATGTGAGGCTATAGTCAAAAGTATGCCAATTAGTCTATAATTTAAAACCGTGTGAAAAACATCTTCCCATGGAATTTGACACGCCAGTCAAACATGCTCTAAGAGAAAAGCATCTTCCCATATATGAGAAATCTTTCTTGATTGAATCATGAAATTCACCAAGAAATAAATAACATTTAATTATTGTAAAAAGGAGAAAAAAATAAAGGATGAAAGAACACACGCTTGTTCACACATATGGTTCAATCCCGTACCACTACAAATTACAAAAGAAAGAATAAATGCCCCATTTTCGTGCACCTTTCTTTTTGTCTTTTCCCCTATCTAGAAATAGAATAGAACAAACTAATACATATATAAATGGATAGCACCAGACATTTTTTAAACTAAATTCTCTCACTGATGTTAATAAAGCAAACCCTTGTAGTTACAAAACTCATTCTTAACATGTGTTATAATTATAGTCAAAGTATGCCAATTAGTGCTTAATCCACAATTATGGCATGATTGATTTTGATGGGGCCGTATATTATTGCTTTAGCTATCAAGCTTTTGAACATAAGCAACATTAAATTTTATTGAAGCGTGATTCAAAAAAAAATGTTTATTGAATCGAAAATCCCTTCTAATGATGTGTAAAATGTTATCTATTTTTGCCAAAATTTTAAATCTGTCAAAGTTATCTAGACTTTGAAATTTCAGACCGTTAAAAATCATAAAATTGATTTCTCATCACGTTCGACTACGCGAAACATAATTTTAACATGTTTATTAATTTTAGTCGAAGTGCATGGGCGTCCCTCTTTTTGAAGTACTAATTTAGGCCATTTTCTCCACAAGTACAAACTTTTATGGCCTCCGTCCCAAAAAGATGGTCCATGTCAACTTTACATATATATTAAGAAAAGTTCATTTATTAGTATTGAAAAAGTAAAGTTTAACATCATTTACCTATTATACCCTTTTATTTATTAATTATTTCACTTTAATAATTTTATTTTTTAATAATTATGTGCATTAAATGAGGATATATAACAGAACTCATATTTCAACTACTTTTTAAAAAAAAGAAACTAGACCATATTTTGAGACAAATGAAAGAGGAAAGGTAGACTATCTTTTTAGGACGGAGGTAGTAACATGCGTCTTACTTCTAGTCAAAATACCCCGAATAAATGTATAAATGTGTAGAGACTGAAGCTAAGCACCAACATCAATCTTAGCATCAGCGTATCGGCAATATTTATTGGAGCACATACATATTTCTAAGCTTAGGCAGAGGAAATGGCTTCCGTGCCACATGAGACTGGGAACGAGAGTATATATAAAGTCATTTTGGACAGTGTATATATAAAGTCATTTTATACTTAAGAACGGTGTCATATGATTACGAAAATTTCCCATAAGGTAGAACACTTATATAAGTCCCTCATATATGAAATTAAGCTCAAGAAAAACATGTTAGCAATATCAAAATATTCCACCACTTCCTGAAATTCTGTTCTAGGGTGCACACTGCCCCTTTCCACAAAATATGTCATAAAAAACTGTTTCTCCAAATTGTGTCATTCCAATTTTGGATGATAGGTAACTCATAGAAGATCATTTCCCAACTTGTATCATGCTAAAATTCAACATATACTGTTAGTTATGAACTTCCAAAATCGAAGGGCAGAAACTACTTATATAGTAATTACTTGCCTAAAGTCTTCTCATTAAATTCATATATACATGCTTGACTTCTTAGACTTCATTCTTAGCATTTTATGCTTCCCTTTTCATTAAAAAGACGTAGCTTCCCTCTTACAATTGATACCAAAACTTAATTTGATTGACAACTATTACAAATTTTATTTTAAGGTCTTAAATAATGCTTTGTTCAAGGATTTCAACTTAATTTCACACCGAAACCATGATTAGATACTTAATTCTATAAAATTTCTTAACCCTAGGTGAAGACTAAACGTTAAAATCTATGTGAAATCAAGGCTTGAAAGTTAAAAATACTTACTTAGGATGTTTGCATAAGAGTTCCTTGTCATCAGGGGCGGAGCCAGAAAATTTATTCAGTGCGGTCAAAAATTTTAGGGAAAAACTCGCCCCAGTTGTCATTTCCATTTTCCATTACTCACATTAGTTTATAATCTCAAAACTAATACTCAAAATTTTTTTTATAAGAGATTAATAATAAATTAAAAAAATAAAAAATGGTAATCCCACATTAGCTTATGAAGTAAAAGGAGTTAAGGCCTTCATTATAAAAGATGATTGAATATATGAATATAAGATTATAGCTAGGCCTTAATCCCACATTGGCCTATGAAGTAAAAAGAGTTAAGGGCCTGTTTTATAAAAGAGGATTGGATAGATGAATTTAAAACTTCACCTCGGCCTTAAACTTGGACGGCCCAACTGATTTTTAGGTCTAAAATACCAAGTTAAAATATTTTGGACATAGAAAACAGAATATTTGGGCCGTATATGAGTTTATTTACTTTGGATCTCAGTGCGGTCTAGGTTGAAAGTTAGCAGGCCAGCCCAAGGTTCAGTGCAGTCCGTGGACCGCACTGGGCCTTAATGGGCTCCACCCCTACTTGTCATGCTTCATCAATTTCTCCAATTTTTCCCAAAATTTTACTCATGTTTCCTTGCTCGGCTCTTGTCTCCTGAATTCCTCTCGGTCTCTCTTCCTCTGTTTCTCTCGTTCTTTCTTGTGTAAAAATGGCCAAAATGCAAGATAAATCATGTATATATTAAGGAAATTGCACCCAAAGTCCTTCAACTTTCTTACATACTATAAGTTGGTCCTTGTAATCATATTTACCCATAAATCCTTCAACATTTAATTCTTTATTTTAAACCATTTGATGACTTGGACTTTGACCCAAATAATTTAATTTTGACCATGACTTAACTATTCCACCTTCAACTTTGACGAGTAGAGATTGATTTTTGAAAATAGCGAAGCGGGTCGTCACATTTTTGATAGGAGGGACTGGATTCGAACCATACCTGCCTCTCTCTAACTTTCACTCCTCTCCCCTGTATCCCCTTGTATCAAAGCTAAAAACTTTTTATGGGGCAATATAATTCAAAAAAGTTCTTTTCATATTAGCAGTATCCGACTCGTTGGTTTCACATTGCTGTATGTGTGATAGTGATATAATAAGATTGTCTATCAGTTCCTTATTAATTTTTCGTTTCAGATACAAATACAGTAAATTGTCCTAAAGTTGCTGAGTATATTCATGACGTAGAATTATCCTCTTTTTTTGAACTCCGCAAAAGAAATTCTTTCAAACATATTATCGAGACATGGGACGTATCGTATGCATTAAATAATTGCATGGAAACACTCTACGAAATTCTCATTGCTTTTAGAAACGTGTTTTCAAGAATTGCAAAAAATAAAAAATGATTAAAAAAATTGAAAAATATAAATAGAACTCAACCTAAACTGCAATGTTAGTTCGATTACAAATAAATGACGTCTCAGCAATTTAGCACAGCAGCTTGTTGACTACTGTTTAAGCAAAAGAGTAAGGAATATAAAATTAGAAAGCCCCCGATTCTTAAAAGGAATCAATTCCCTGCAAAAGGAATTAAATACTACTTACAAATAAATAAATCTTTCCATTTATTTATTCAGTGTAGTAGTCCTTTGTAGATTCTGCAGGGCCCATCAAATGAATTATTCCATTATATACCAGATGATTTTATGCAATTGGTGCAACAAATAATTTGTTATAAGCAGCTTTATCTGCAGAAATTTAATTTTTTTGAAAAAAAAAGTTTCCTTCAATTTTCTCATTATCTCATAGTGATGGAGACTGACGTTGTTGGAAAACTAACTAGATAAAATAGATAAACAACAAATAAAATAGATAAACAACAAAAGATTTATTTAGGAGCGGAAAAAAGCAAGAAAGAGCACTCAACTTTATATTTCTTGTAATTTGCTTGATATTAAACGTTATAGACATGAACCTTTTATAGGTTTCAGGAACCTACGTTTTCTCCTAATTTATGAAAACCTAAGTGCATCATAAATAAGAACATAACTCCAAACATAACTTAATTAATCAATTAATGTAATAATAAATGAAGTTTAATTTTCTCCTTAAACTTAATTTATTGTAACTCCAAGCAAATCTCGATCTCTTCAAGAATAAGTCGATCTTCAATGGCTTGATGAATATGTCAGCAATTTGATCGTGAAAATTTGTGAACTTTAGCTCCACATACTTCTATTCAACATAATCTCAAACAAAATGATACTTCATAACTAGGTGCTTGCTTCGATCATGAAAAACCAGATTCTTAGCCAAAGACACAATGCTGACTTATTATCAACTAAAATCTCCAAAATGAACCTCCTTTAACAGATTTCTTAGACAAATCACTTGACTAACACATGATGCAATGACAACATATTTCCCTTCACAACTTGAAAGCGTAACCATTGGTTGCTTCTTTGATGATCACGTAAAAGTTGTATCAGCCATGAAGATTATGTGACTGTTTGTGCTCTTTCTATCATCCACATCTCCACCTCAATCAATATCGCTATAACCAATAAGTTTGTAATCAACCAAGTGACGAGTGTAAAATAAGCCATTGTGAATGGTACCTTTGGCATATCTTAAGATCCTCTTTGTCATACATGTTGTACAATTAAACACTCAATTGATCCACCTTCAGTTGATCCAAATGTATATATCTCGTTCTTATTTAACTATAACAATCACGCAGGTTGATTGTCGAGGTTAACCATTATTTTCCACAAGATATATCTTTGAATGATGGTGAGGTAATTGACTCCGTCAATAAAAAAGTTCAGAAGAAAAAACGATCTCTTGGAAGTATGTTTGAGGATTGTGATTCCCCTAATAATTTTTCAAAGATAAAAGTAAAGGTGAATCATGGTTTCAAGTGTCCAGCCACAAGATTAATTTTTGATGAATTTTTTTTGACTTACAGGTAAGAAGATGAACTAACTAGTGGTTTTCCTTCCTTCTTCTTCTTCATTTTTTTTTTTTTTTGTTTTGCCCCCTTTTAAATGTTAGAAAATTTGGAATATTTTCACTACAATGGATTTCTATGGAAGCTTGTCAACATTCGGATTAACGATGTTACTCTTTTATATTTCATTAGATTCTTATAAATAGAATACTTCTTTATTTTTTTGTACATTTTGTGTCTATCTTAATTACGTGGATGTCCATATATTTCACAAATATTTAGTAAATAGACAATATAAGATGGGGGAATATACTTCCCGGCATAATCACACCAGTGAAAAACTATTTTATTTTATTGAAATACAAGTGGTTATGGTAAAGATAATGCTTTGCAAAGAGTTGAAACTCAAATAGGCACGAAATAAAAATCTCCAACTTCTCGAATCTAAACTACGCAAAGACACACCAACATATATATGAGACGCCCCACCCCAACGAATATCTGTAAAGCATGCACTTGATCATCTATGTCCTTCACTTCAAGGAGCCTGATATTTCTTAGCAATCAATTGAAGGATTATATGGTGTGGGAATCAAGAAAAGATCATCCTTCCTGCGTATACTTATTCCTTGTGCTTCATCCATGCTTAAATCTTTGGGGTTCACTCCCGTAGGAAGCTTCCAATCAAAATGGTAAAGAAGTTGAGCCAAAGGAAGCTCAACATTAGCTAAGCCAAAGTTCATGCCAGGGCAAATCCTTCTTCCTGCTCCAAAAGGAATATATTCAAAGTTGCTTCCGAGAAAGTCCATTGAATTGATCTCAAACCTCTCTGGTTTAAAGATCTCAGGCTCATCCCAATAATTTGGATCCCGTCCAAGAGCCCATACATTAATTATGAGCTTCGATTTAACGGGTATAGTGTATCCATTGGCTTCACATTCTTTTCTACACGCTCTTGGAATTAATGCGAACGGAGGGTGCAACCTTAAGGTTTCCTTGACAACTGACTTAAGGAACTTTAGTGATTCAACGTCACTTTCCTTGAATGTAGACCCTCTATCTTTTGCTAATTGTCTCTCTTCAAACTGTGCCTTTGCAAGCGCATGTGGATTTCTGATCATTTCTGCCATAGCCCAATCTATTGTTGTGGATGAAGTATCTGTCCCAGCTGAAAATAAGTCCTGGAACCATATAACACACATCAGATTAAAACTGTGATCAAAGACAAGCACCGATGAATAAGAAATAAACAGGTACCTATTCCTTCCAGAGAAAAAAATCAAATAGTTATAATACTTACGAAAATGATTGCTTTAATGTTGTCGTTAGTTATTGGAATTGCTAGCTCTCCACTTTGTTGTAATCTAAGGAGGACATCTACAATGTCTTCCACCCCTGACTCCCCATTGCCGTTTCCCGACCTGGCTATGTTGACTTTATGCTCGTCTATCAAGGAATCAAGGACTGAATCAAGTTTACGGCGTAGTTTCCACAATCTGTTTTTGTTCCAACTGATGGATTGTAGCAACTTGGACGAGGGGAAAAAATCTGCCAATTCAAAGCCCCCTGCCAAAGCAAGTCCTTTTATCATCAAAGCTATAAGGGTGTCTCTGTCTTTCAAAACCTGACCAAATGCTGCTCGGCATATGATTGAACTAGTAAATGAGAATATTTTCTCAGTTAGATTGATTGGTTTTCCAGCACTTGACTCGATAGATCTGATAAGATGTGAAGCCTCATCTTGCCTTATGGAGGAAAATGAACGGACATTTTTGGTGCTAAGAAGCTCCATAATGCATAGCTTGCGCATTTGCCTCCAGTAGTCGTTGTACGGGCTCCAGGCAATATCAGTGTAATCGTACCACATAATCTTCACCCCAGGATTTTCTCCCTTGTCGGCACATGCAGGATCATGAACCTTCAAGATCGGAAGAGCACCTTCACGCGAAGAGACAATGATTGTGGAAAGTTCACCGAGGTTCAAATGCAGTAGGCCACCATATTTCCTACTTAAATTTCTCAACGCACGGTGTGGAGGTGCACCACCTATCAGGTGGTGCATGTGTCCGATCAGCGGCAACTTCCACGGGCTCGGAGGCAATCTTTCATTCTTTTGTTGGCGATTCCATTGCCAAAACAACAGACAGATGAAGGATATGAAGAGTGAATATGCAGTGAAGTTGAAGGGAAGAAATTGGATCTCCATTTGGCTCGTTTGAGTTCTTAATTCGGTTGCATATTTCACTTGTGATCAGATCCCTTATATAGAAAACAAATGCATGTGATAAAGGCGTGTGTGTGTGTGTGTATAACTAAATTGAAGTCAACCTTGTTGTGCTGAATGATTGGCACACGTTTTCTTTTGTTTCATCTTAATAAATAAATATAAAACTAATCCCAAAGGGTTTTTTTCTTTTAAATTAATTAATTAAATTCTCTAAATTAATGGTGTCTATTACAATTGAAAAAAAAAATTAATTAGGGTCTTATATATTAATAAAACAACACCTCTAATTATATATTTTATTAAACACATTCTTAGCATGTCTGATTTTGGTCAAAGTTTGCCAACTAATAGTGTGTTTATTAATCGATTATTTTAACCTGTTCTATCAAAGAATATTTCGTCTCCCGAATAATTGATTTGAAATAGCGAGTGCTAGTTTAGCTTGTTCTATCAAATAATATTTGGTCTCCGATTCTTTCAGCATATCAATTACATAGTACATTGGTCTCTCAATATTTCAAACAACTTTCAACAATATTGAACTGATTAATAAAGTCGAAAGAGATAAGTACAATCCCGACGCCTCACTTAGCTTTGGCCTAGTCAGGATCCGCGGTCGTTGAAGATCAATTGTTCAAATGATTTGTCACATTCTCCATCCAAATTTACGCTTCCGACTTCCTCAAAGCTTTGAAGAAAGGGTAATACTTTTTCACCTACCTTAGACATGAATCTATTTAATGCAGCAATGAGACTTGTGAGCCGTTGTATGTCATGTTTGTTTTTAGGTTGTCCCATAGCATCAATCTAAACCCTTGATGGTGGGCTAGGTATTTCGTATCCATCATTGGTGCATGGTACGTTTCAAGTCCAATACGGCGATATGAAATATAATGGGTTGTGTCACCTGATTGCTACGCCCTAAAAAATTGCATCATTTTAAATTTATTTATACCGAAAAGGTGGAGGAAATTTTGGGATTTAAATAAGTTAGAAACGAACTCAGCTCATAAATTTGATTATTTATTCTGGTACTCAATTGTAAAAAAAATCAGAAAATTAGGATCAATGACTAAAAGGACAATATTTGTAAGTTAATGGCTGTTTCGCATGGTGGGACAACCATCTTTAGTGCGAGAATATGAGGTATACATTTAGAGTTAGAAATTCAAGGTACGATCACCTTAAAGCTTGTATCGAGAGCTTTCATTTTGGTACATTGCCTACGTTCCGACCGTTTAAAAGCCTGCAAAATTCAATCCAAAAGCAGGATAATATGGGGGAAAAGATATCTTTCAATCATGGCAAGTAGCCTTTTTTAGAGAGGTCGCACTAGTGCTCACAACAAGAAATTTAGGCTCGCTCTACAAATTGTTTTTGTGGGGAAAAGCCAATTTTTGTATGCGGAAACTTTTTGAGACAAAATTATTTTGTGGGAAAGTTTGTGGCGCAAACCTTGTGGCGAAAGGGTTTAGCCGACAAAATTAAACGTCTTTGTATATAAAGATACAAGCCTACAAATCCCTTTGCACACAAATGAAATGTGTCGGCCAAAAACATATTCGTCAAGAAAAGTATTGTTTGCAGACAAACTACTTTCGTATGGAAAGATATAAGGATACAAACCTTTTGCACACATACCAAATGTGTCTGCTAAATTCTTTCGTGAAAAAAATATATTCGTCCAAAAAATGACTTTTTGTTGAGAAAATAATTTTTATTTATAGGCTACTTTTCCCCACAAAAAACTTTTTTATTGAAAGAATATTTGTATTCTTATGTTTGCTTGCACAGACTAACATATAAATCATTTCGTAGACTGAAAGCTACTAATTCTCCATACAAATAAATTTTCAACGCCATCTTATGAAGTCAATGAAAATTTTAAAATAATTTTTATTTTCTCTTTTATTGGAGATAATATAAAAATACATAAAATTAAAAATAGATAACACTTTCAATATAAGTAGTATACATATGAATCCAATATATACCATAGTGCCAAAGTACAAATAAGAAAATGATATAACCGAACTAATTTTCTCACTTTAAGTTTGGTTGCATTAGCTACAATCAAACTTAAAGTGAGAAAATGATATAAATGTTTACATGATACATTAAGTGATACATCTTTGAGAACTAAATAGTCTTCTTGGTCTTGCTAAAGTTTCCTCTCATATTTGTGATCTCTATCCAAACGGCATCATCTTCTCAATTGTCATGACCTCCAAGGACAATAGTATACATGTGGTGTGACAAATATGTGAACTTGACTTATGGCTTTTCCAATGAATATTGACGCTTGTCGAGTAAAATTAAATTGTCAAACAATCTTCAACTCCATATAAAACCTCTAGTCAATCTACATTCATTAAAAGTGCATTAGCTGCATGTTGAGCTCAGCTATTTAACAACCTATAGCACAAAATTCAATGAGACGGTATTTGGGATTTGATCACAAGTGGCCAGAATGAAAGATGAAAAAGCATGGGATATCTATTGTGTAAGTAAAAAGGAATTCTCATTTTGAACTTTTACAACTATCCAAGATTACTTCTGTTTTTTCCCTTCTGTTAGAGGAGCATATATTAACCAATGCTGCTCTTCTAAGACGCCACGCCACATGCTTAAAATCTTATATTAGATGCTATAGATCTTGACTAGGCTCCAAATGATTCAGAAAAGTACA
>CAVNYN010270159.1:0-59120 GCA_963692815.1 Nyctanthes arbor-tristis
TGACCAAATCCTTGATGTTTCACTTAAGGCGTTTTAGAGCTTCCTTTATCCAATAACCAAGCATAACAACCATTTTGTTGTTTATTCGCCATTTGTCTTGTGTACTAAGAAGTTTGAAAAATCATATTGGATGGTGAAATTGAGATCCCATGCATTCTACTTAAAGTAAAATATTATGGACAAAGCTGAAGGTATGTGTTTGGATACGATCCAGTTGCTATTTATATGTAATCTGCATGAAATATACTTGAGAGAATCATCTTTCTGTACCTCTTGCTAAGTGCAGAGTTTTCTTTTCTTGTTTTGTTTAATTTTTCTAGTGCTTAATTGATCTTAATGGTTCTAAGAGAATAGAAATTACATTTACATGAAATGTTTGTACTTGTTTCACTTTATGCTAAGCATCAAAGGTGTGGACTATTGCAATTGATGAAATGCAATTATATATAACATTTATCTTAAGAGGAAAACTGCATCGAAGCCTATATGTTTTCTGTGATATATATGTCTGGACATTGCTAAGAAGGTTTATATCGACGACCAAGAGGATTGCGTCTTCTTTAGTATGTTTAATGGAAAGGATATGGCACTCTTTTACTTCTTGCTACATCATTTTGTATATTAGAGTGTATATGATCTTGTAAGGCAATGCCTATAAAAAAGCTGAAATAGGTGAACTCCCAAATAACTTTTAACATATTTCATTGTATGTGTATTGCTAAATTCTAGATAATTTGATTAGCTTACAATCATTAAGAAATTCTGTAAGTAGTTCCAATTATTTTAATATACCTATTCTACTTATGCTTACCTCTTCTACTTATGCTTCTCTAAAATTTAAATTTCATCTTAAATTCTTTGTTACTACCTTATATTTGTTTGAAGATGAGTATGCTCGCAAAGTTATTTCCTCAGTGTATGTGTGATATTGATAATTTATTTATTTTCAGTTTCTTTGCCTTCATAATTCTTAGTGTAAGAATGGGGTTAAACCTAAAATTTAATGCGAAAAGTTTAATGATGGAAAAACGGAAAAAGGTGTTAGTTAACTCTAGTATAAATTAAAACAATTTGAATTCCCTTGTCATAATTGACCTAGGAACTCTTTCCCATAGGCTAGATGATATTTAACAAGATATCACTGGTGGTAAAGAACTTTGGTAAACTGATAAGCATATTTTATATGTAAAAATATTTCTCTTAACATATTCAATTCTATAAGAAATCGAGTAGTTTTCTATTTAATTTGTGTGGATATAGTTCATATAAGTGAAAAGTTCAAATTGGAGTGATACAAGTGAAAAGAATGATTTTTGAACCAAATTGAGGCTTTACATTTAAGATATAGCATCAAGGTATGCTTGCTTGATAGTTCATGGTGAAAAGACCAACGAAAACAAGTTTGAAGACTAAAGTGCACTATTGGGCCCATCTGTGTTGTGTCTAAAGATAGTTTGGGCTTTTATGAAGAGTTCAAGAAGTTTGGAGACGTGCTTAAATGAAGGAAAAAGCCGGAAATGACTGTTACCGCTAGAAAAAGTCAACTCAGGGACTAAACTGCACGCTATGGAAGTAGGTCGCGGGTAGGCCGCGGCAAGCAAACCCGCGGCCACCGGCGGGCTGGACTAAAATTCTATTGGCCGCAGCTAGAATTCCGCGGCCAACTGCGGCCCGTATCAAGTAATGCTGTTTTCGCGTTTTCTGCCCCACACATTCGAGGGTTTTAAAGCCTCTCTAACTATAAAAGAACGAAAACTCATCTATGGAAGTGAGACTCATCATAAAAGATCACTCTAGAGGGTTTGAAGATTGAAACGAGGGTTCGTGTGAAGATTGAAGAACGAAATTCTTCGTTTGGTACAAACGTTTTCTTCACTATTCTTCATGTTTTCTTTGCAAGATTCTGGTCATGTATTCAAACCCTATGAATTCCTATATTAAGATTTCCTTTACTACGTGTAACTAATTTCCCTTGTTGAGACAATCGATGAAACAATAGATATGTTTTGATTGTGTTAATTCCATTCATAACTCTAATTGTTGTTACATACTTATTTTCTATTATGATATGTATTTGCCTTTTATGAGCCTGATTAACTTGTAACTGTGTTTGTGAATTCATGAGGAGACTGAGAGGTAAGTCACCAATTTATCACTTCAATAGGAAACACGAATTGCATAGAAGATAGGGATATACTTTTATGATTTGTGCAATCATGAAAAGGGTTTCTTGTTCATTAATGCACTCGACTAGGTTGAAATTCACATAGAGATATAGTGGGTTTACTTAGTTGGGTAGATTTAAATTTGCCTGAGAGGGGTTTTCAATTAAATTTGTGAAACTGGTTGTAAATACATGATGATAAATTGTCATGAGTGGGATTGCATAATTGTAACGCCTGTTTATTGTGAATTCGATAGTCTCAACACCTTTATTCATATATTTCTTAGTCCATTAATTTGACTTGCTTCTTACTTTTGAGTAGAAAAAATATTTAGTTTAAATTTTAGCTTAAACAAACATCTTGATTCTTTTGAAAACTTTTTGATTTCCTTGTTCACTTGGTGTGAAATTAATTTAAGTGAAGTATGTGACAACTTTCCCTGTGTGATCGATATTCGGGACTCATCCAGTCCTATACTATTTGAACATTATCGTGCGCTTGTGATTCTGCCTATCATAAACTTTAGAGGCCAAGCATTAGATAAATAATGCTCTATTGATAGGTGGATGCCTATAATAATAAATAACTACATGCATGAATTTCAATTTTAATGTGTAAAAGAGAAAGGGTCCTAATTTAGTGAATACTATAAAGATGACTTCAACCTCTCACCTTCTTGTTCAAACTTAGCTAAAACATACACAAAGAACTTTAAATCAAGTGCATAATGCTTTTAAGAATTGAATAAGATTTATAGGAACAGTTTCAACCAAGTAATGAAACTAAAACTATATAAGAGTGCTAACTTTTCATGATATTATCAAAAATTTCAGAATGTTATCAGAGAGCTAATCTTATTATTAAAAATTCTACTAGCCTAAAAGTTCCAAAAGTGTGGGTGTAAATTAATTTTGACATGAGAAAACACACTTTATATGGCATTGTTATTATTGTAATAATAATAATACAAAACAAAGATACAAGAATTTATTATATCTTGTGAGAATATCGAAGATCATAAAATAATGGTATCGGAATCCATGTCCAAAAGACAAAATTAGTCATCGAGGGGAATGAGCTAGCCCACAAGAGAGTCACCTCCAGGAGTAACCCAACCTTCGTGATTGGAGATCCCATGAAGAAGGTTCAATGTGGTAGAAACAACTTGTAATGCGTGACTCGTAGCACTATATATTTGTGCACATTTCTATGGTGATAGTGCTAAAATTGTGATGTTAGAAAGGGTTTAACCCTGAATGAGTTACGAGCCGAGAAATCTTGCGAAGTGCGCGTGACACCCCAGTTTTTCTTTTTTACTTTTCACGTAATATATTGAAACGTGAGGACTAAATTAAATACAAATATAAAGTTAAAGGTTAATAAAAAAAGTTGGAAGATTTTAATTAGGAAATGAGAAGAAGAATACAACAATTTAACATAAGTAAGTGTTATTTTATTTAAGCTTGATTTATATAAGTTTAAGATATAAATTATGTTTAGGAGTTTATGGAATTTTTATGAATATGTAATGCTGGGTTGTAATTTTATTTAATTCATGTTTTAAAGGCATCAAGTTGTGATTTGATTATGAAATTTGGGGTTCTTGAGGTTATTTCAAGAATTTATAGTAAATAGTATAAATATAAAATTTTATAGGGAGTAAATAAGTTGAAATTTTAGATATAAGTTGATATTATGATTTTATGGAATAATAGCATGGCAAGTCAAATTTGGTGAAGTTGAGATTCAGTGAAAGTAATGAATAACTAAAAATTTAAAAGCAAGAGTAGAAAATTTTGTTGAAGGCTTAAAATTTATGTTTAAGGGTGAAGAGTTAGTGTTATTATCTTAGTGAATAATTGAGATTTTAATATATGATACAATTGCAATTTCGAAGATGGAGTAAATTGAGCCTAGAATAATTATATGAAAGGAAGCAAAAGATGTCAATATTGAATCGTACGAAGCCAAGTATGAATTCAATAAAATGACTTTAAGGTTGGAATTGTTGTATTGGTCATTTCTGCCCATCAACTTTAGGAGGTCACAACCGATAATATATGTTGAAGTTTAGTAAGATACAAGTTGGAAAATGATCTTCTATGAGTTGTCTCCCATCCAAAATTGGAATGAAGCTGTTTGGAAGTCGGTAGGAGTTTTTATGACATGTTTTGTGAAAGTGGTCATTGTATACCCCAGAACAGATTTTTGGGGGAGGTTAAGAAATATTTTGGTATTCCTAACGTAGTTTTCTTGAGGTTAAATTCACACATAATAAACTTATATGAGTTTCGTACATTCTAGGAGAATTTCATAAAAATACGACACCGTTCTTGATTATAAAATGGCTTTAAATCTGCATTCCCAACTATGAAAACTTAAAAATCTTTGTTCAAAGAATTTAAATAAAAAAGGGCCTTGAAATGAAAAAGGAAATTTCATGTTGACAAAGTTTGTGTGAACTAGAAGATCTTTCACTAGTAAATAAGTTAGAAAGAAGATGAAAAGGATTGAGCAAGGATAAGTAAAAGAATTGAGTAAAATGTGTAAATTGAGTAGTGGTTATGAATTAGTTTCTTATAAAGCTTAAATGGTGTGAAATTATTCGTAGACAGGAAAATGGAATTACATAAGGATTAAAAGAGAATTATGTAAAGTTAGTAAGTGAAATCAAGTTTTAAAAGGAAGATTAAAGCTAAAAATTTATTAATAAAGTATTATACGCGGCTCTGGAATGGAATCTATTGTAATAGTTAGTTAAAAGAAGCTTTTGAAGTCTTTAATAGAAAATGTGACATTAAGAGAGGATATAAATTGTAGTTAGTAATATGCTTAAGCAAAGATTTAGAAAAATATCTACTCGAATCTTATTTCTGTGGATGGAAAGAAACAAGTGAAAATGGGGGAATTATGGAAAATGAAACTATATTTGAAGATATGTAAAAGTGTGAGTACTTAAAATAAAAGAAGTTCATTAGAAAGGAATTAAATGTTAAATAGAATTTTTATATAATGTTACAGGAAACGTTAACGGCTAAAATGAAGTGAAACACGAAAGGATGCTATTTAGCCGGTGAGTGGAGATCTTCCTTTTCTTTCTTTCTTCTAAACGAAAGTTGAATTAATGCTTGATCTCACATGAAACTTACAATGTTTTACGATGTTGATCTATTTCTATGAAAGTTCACAAAAGTTGATATTCTCTTTAGAAAAGTTCACATGGATGTTATATGAAATGATACTTCACGATTTTTTATGGAAATGTTCTATTTGAAATATGATTTATGATGCATGAAAACTCTCAAATTTGTATCTAATTTTATGAATATGCCGCTTATGGGCGAAGGGGCCTATGGCTCAAGCTGACCAAAAGAACGCAGTCCAGGCGAAGGGGCCTATGTGCTAGCTATGGCTCAAGCTGGTAGTTGTGCCGCTTAGGGCGAAGGGGTCATAAGGTACACATGGTCCAAGCTGACGTCTACGCGCGTATGACTTGATATCATGATCATGTGATATTGGATACTCTTTGGGGAAAATTCTATGATGATCTTGAAATGAAATGATTTTTATGAGTTTTTCTAGTGGATTTCACGATGATTATTAAATGAATGATGCTCATGATATTTTCTCTAATGAATTCTATGATGATTATGAAGTGAAATGATATTCATGGTATTTTCTAAGGTGCGATGATTCTATAAAGGTTGATGTTATGCTGGATTTATATTTAAAGTCATGAAACTCTCAAATGAGCTTGAACATTTTGTTCAAGATGTTGCAAAAGTTACATTTCTATTTTTGAAAGCATGTTTATTTATAAAACTCAATTCACTAGGCTAGTTAGCTCATATATTTTTAATATGATTTTTCTTCCAGGTAGCAATTGGAGTTTGGGCAACACTTGTAACCGAGCCTGCTATTTTAAGAATTCTGGCGACCACATAAAATTTATTATGGAGTTTGTTGTTATTGTGATTTATATCGCTTGACATGGTTAAATCTATTAGTATACATTGGAAATTCTGAGTAGAACATACTTGGTTTAATAAAATTATTCATACATGAAGTATTGTTAATGATAGTGATGAGAATTATTACATTGTGAAGTATATTTGAGTTACTGTTGGGAGTTATACAAGTTGGTTTTGTTAACAAATTAGATGAGATGCTGTTGAAATCTTTCTAAAATAATTAGTATATCCACAAGTCTTGATGGTAAATTCTAGCTTTTTAGTTGCAATTTATCATTAGTACACGTCACACTTTAAGTAAATTAGAGGCACTTAGGGTGAGGCGTGTCAGTCGGGTCCCATGTGCCATTGGAGAACTCACCTATGTTAGAGTTACCATAAGGTCGTGGCTATGGAATATTGGACTATTCTCTAAAGACTCTTGTTAGAATCAAGATAAGAGCGCATAGCCTTCAATAGCGCTATCCGCTAAGAACTTGAGCTAAAATCGATATTGTGTGTGGGACAATTGAAGTTCGGCCAAAAGACCTAATTCAAGGCTTTAGTCCATTATGGTTCTTTCAAATGGAAGTTGTCATCACTAAGCGAGGTTCAAGTCGCAAGGCACCTACGCCTATTACATTGTATAGTATTTCCACTATATAAATTATTTTCATTTTGAATGTTTTAAAGTTTATGGAGGTTTGTTGTAACTTGTGTTTTAATTTGAAACTTTTAAAACATTCATTGGTTTTAATTTCATGTTTTATTTGTTTTTATTTTTCGGTTTCAAGTTTTATTTTGTTATAACCCCATTATGCATGAATTAATTCTACCTTTATGTAATTTATATGAGAGCTATAACTTAGATACTATAAAATAGAACTTGTTCTCATTTGAGAGTGGTACACAAAAGTTAGAAAAGATCCCTTATATATTTCATATACTTTATATTATTTTGACAATACAATAGATGCTCGTTCTTCCACTCCCTGTGATCGTGCTCATGGACGGAATATTGGCTGAGAGTTAAGGGTTTTATCTTGAAACCGTGTCACGCCGATAGTACCCGCACGAGGGGAGGCTAACACGACTTTAATTATGACAATATCCTTGACACGGCTCTCTTAGACGAGTCATTCTAACTTTTCTCTACTATTTCTATTGTCTTATTTGATTGAAATGCTTTGTTTGATTTAATTAATGTTTTATGTTATTCAAGTATCACACAGATCTTACAAATTCCCTAGCAGAAAGTTCTCCTAATAATCAGTTGGTACAATTTCTTTTTTTTTTTTTAAAAAAAACATAGTCCCTTTATATGTCAATCCAAAAACTAGTTTAGTGCATTTCAATTTCTAATTCTAATTAAAAGCCACGTACTCTATTTTATATATGTTTGGAGTAACTTGAAGCAATGTTATACTAGTTTTTTCCCCCTTTTCCTTGATAAAAAAAGGACTCCGATATTAACATTTACATGTTCTCACTTTTACCTTTTCTTAAAAGAAATGTCTTTTTTCTCTCTTTTTTCCTTCCAAATTAGTCATTTTGACTATATCTTATTGAATAATAAATAATTTATAACATCAAATCGCATTGGAAATTAACGATACATACGAAAATCAAACTTTATTAGAAGGAGAATTTATGTGCTATAATTAAGTCGGGATAACAACTCGATCATATTTAAATATGCCAACCTACCAACCGAACTACGGAACTAGGAAGCGTCAAATAAGCTACCTTTTATATTCCTTAAACAGACATTATGGGTGTAACCAAAGCTACCAACCTTGTTACTTGAACCCACAAAATTTCCACCACAGTTGAACAAACTTAAAAGAAATTTTTCTTCCCATAAATAAAGCCCTATTCAGTTACTCATATAATGATCATATATATATCTTGCATGTAAAAAATATATAGTTAACTTACATTCAATGGCCTTTTGGGGAAAGAAAAATGGCAACCAGAAAGTTCATCCTGATCACGTTGTCTCATTATCCCTTATGGCTCGGGGCCGGAACAGGGAATACTTGCAAGCAAGAAGGGCATTTCTAAACAGTTATCAGCTTAGTGAAGGGAACCGGTTGAAGGAGAAGATCAAGAAGTTTGTGGAAGGAATTGGGGAGGCAGCTATGGCAGCAGTTTTACTTGCAAAGAGAAGGAAGATTTTTAATGGGATTAGGGTTTACAAGTTTAAATTGGGTTGTTTGCCAACTGATCAATTTCAGATTATAAGATGTTTTGCTCCTGCAGGGGCTTGCAAGTGAACTTGATGTATTTTAGACGGGAAAAAGCCGGAAAAGAAATACGATCCATATATGCCCGTCTACTTGGCGTTTGTGTGTATCTATACGTATACGTATACATACATCTCTGTACTTGTCTATATATTTCTATCCTTGCAAAAGGAAATTATGTAATATTAATTATGGGAGAGTAATAAATTTGATTTGGATACATATGAATGTATGTTTGAAAATATATATGAGATTTCTGGTTATCCTCTTAATCAGCCATTCCAAGGTTTTTCGGCCCTAAGCAACTTTTAAATTAAAATTTTGTGGGGGCCCTAGATTAAAACTTATATTTCAAAATTTTATTTGTAAAATATATTAATAAAATAAATATACAAATATAGTAGTCATATGGATTAAACTGATTATTAGTTATACTTTACGATTAATTTTTTTCTCTTTTGTCAGCTAATAAGTGCCACTTACATTTATTATATCTCATACTTAAACATTTATTATATCTCATGCTTAAAATATAAATATTTCAACTTTCAGTAATAATTTTTTAATTTTAGAGCCCTTTTTACTAAGTCACGGTTGGAGGCCCCAAACGACCACCTAGAAGACCTGTGCTGAGGCACGCCTGTGTTCAATCTGAGATGAAAACAATTATTTTTTGAATTTTAATTTTTCAATGCAATTATGTTTGACTAGTTGAAGTAACGATAAAAGACTAAATTTTGTGTTAGAAAATCAATATATAGGGATTGGATATCACTCGTGCAACTTAACGGAGTGGACAATTTATATAAATACATATCTCGACTATAATTTATGATTGAATTTAACTTTTCTTCTTAGTGTGTGCATGCTAGCTAGCTTGTGTTGGCTAGAGTTTCGATATACTTAATTCTTCACGCATTGACCTATTCCTTATTATTATTATTATTATTATTATTATTATTATTTTATTACAAGGGATGACGGGGAGGGGATATGGGGGTTTGAACCTGGGTATATCCGGTAAGGGTTAGGTCCTTATCCAAATGGGCTAACCCTTGCCCGGACCTATTCCTTATTTTAGTTATAGCATTTCTTAATAATAAAATTATGTAAACAATTAGAAAAGCAACTGTTTAAAATAAAATTATATTTTTGAGCCAAAAAAATGGTGAAGTTATCCAAACTCTTGCAATCAGCCTAGTCCCTTATAGCATGCATCTCTTTAAAGAACCTAACAATCCAAACAGGACAAGTTCTTATCCCTTCAACTATCCATTGTTATCAAACAATAATTGCCATGTTGGTGGGAATTCAAGTCATCGAGCCAAAATTGCTAGTTGTTAGATGCGACTCTTAAATTAATGTCTCAATATTAATTGGGGGCCACTAGTGATGCTCCTTAATCCACAGCCACCAATGGGGGTTTCGACTTACCCTACAATTCCAGTGTTGCCTCCGCCATATGTTAGCATTTGATACGTCCCTTATCTTCACACACCCTTCAGATCTCTTGAAATTCTTGACCGTATATATTTTGACAAGCAAATCCCTTTGTCTAAACCCAAAATTTTGGATAAGAGGTTTTAGCACAACGCTTTTTGGATAAGACCCTTTTGTTTGGGTTACATTCTGACTCTAATTCTTCTATTCTGTCATACTTTATTCTGCGTTTTTTTTTTTTCCTTTATTGTTGAAAAGATTCAGCCTTTGGGCTTGTGGTTATGCCTTAAGGTAGATTTGTTGTTGAAGAAAAGAAGTGTAGGAATTAGTTGTGAAATTGGGATCTGTGAAGAAAAGATGAAGATTCAGTGTGATGTGTGTGAGAAAGCTCAAGCAACTGTGATTTGTTGCGCAGATGAGGCAGCTTTGTGTGCTAAATGTGATATTGAAGTTCATGCTGCTAATAAGCTTGCTAGCAAACACCAAAGGCTGCTTCTTGAATGCCTCTCCAGCAAGCTCCCTCCCTGTGATATATGCCAAGTAATGAATAATTCTCACCTTTTATATGGGTTATGTCATGTCTGGTACAGAGGATTGGATAGTAGCTCAAAGATATATCTGTGTGTGTGTGTGTCTATTAATTTGTAGGATTATATATGTTAATCTCCAGTGACCTGCTTAGGAATACTTGAAATAGAGATATGATGATCAGGAAAATTGGCTTTGCAGTTAATTTGGGATTTGAACATTCTTCAATCAAAACATTATTAGTATTGCTCTTATGAGGAGAACATTACGTGTACCAATGGCGAATTCGGTCCTTGATAGTAAATTACAAACTGGAGTTTGGACGTTAAATCAGATGCTACCTGAATCTTGGGTTTGATCATCATCAAAAGAAATTGAGACCTTCGGTGGAATATATGTATCGAAGATGCTGGTTATTAAACTATCTATTTTTAATGGTTATTAAACTATCCCTTCTTTGGAACTTATCTACAGTTCTGGTCAGTATTGACAGGGGAAAGAGAGAACTGATTTATGGAGAGAGCAATTTGTATCAGACAGCCATTAACAAACCATATACTTTGTGCTAAATGTCATAATTTTATTCATTTTTTCCTGTTGAGGCCATTTTATCTTAATATGTGCACTAACAGATACATTTTATCCTGTGCAGGAGAAGGCGGCTTTCATATTCTGTGCTGAAGACCGAGCACTCTTTTGCAAGGACTGTGATGAACCTATCCATTCAGCCAATAGCCATGCTGCAAACCACCAGCGACTTTTAGCCACCGGAATTCGAGTGGCCTTGAGCTCTAGTTGTAACAAGGACATAATGAAAGACCATACAGAGCCGAAGCCACCCAAACAGAATTCTCAGCAATACACTACAAAAATACTTCCCCAGCATGTCAATTCTATTACATCCTCATCTTGGCCTGTTGATGAGTTACTACAGTTCCCAGATTATGAATCTTCGAGTAAGGTAAGAAGATGACAATAACTTTCTGATATGCAGTTCATGGCATCTTGAGATGCACGATTTCATAATTAAAAATCAAACTTTCAACTTTTACAGAAAGATGCAGTTGAGTTTGGTGAGCTTGATTGGTTTCAAGACATTGGTCTATTTGGCGAACAACTATCCCCAGAAGCTTTAGCAGCAGCCGAAGTTCCTCAAATATCAGTGTCTCAGCCAAGTAATTTGGCTTCTAATAGGCCAGCCAAATTCTACACGCCTCACAAGAAACCTAGAATCGAGATTCTAGATGATGAGGAGGCACATTTCACGGTTCCTGATCTTGGATGATTTGTTCAAACTGCAAACTATACATGATAAATTGATACATATGTTGCTTGCATAAGCAAAATCACACACCAGTTTAAAGATATATACCCTGGCCTATATATTAGTTAGATGTCTTAAGAGTCATATTTTACTACTTTTTTTTGTATCTTCTTCTCTCGTGTTGCAAGAATTTTGAGTTTTAATTACATAGTATATTGGAATTAATTTGACCGACCTTCTCTAGATCATATTTTTTTTTAAATGAAAAATATTTATTTCACAATAGAATGAAACTACAAATGATTTTTTAGGGGAACTTCAACCCTGCAGAGGGAGATACAAAATGGCAGCAGCCGGAAAGAAGCACAAAGAGACAAGATCGGAAGTAAATGGATGCAACCCTTGAGAACAAACATCAAAATCAGACCTCAGAGAGAGAGAGAGCAGAGCAGTGCAGAAAACAAAATAAATAAGACACTAACCAGAACAAGCACAAAAAAATGAGAAGATGCGCCAAACAAAAAACCAGTAAAGCAACGCCACCAAGAAAGAGCATCTTCGCCAAAAAATAAGCAGCCAGCAACATTTCTCTAAAATTCTCCACAGTAATCAGCAGCAATTCTCCACGAAATAACAGTCGACAGCAATTCTTCAGGCAAAAAAAGGCGGAGAACAGATAACCTTTTTCCTAGGTGATAAAGCTTTCTCAGTATTTAGTTTAATTTATTTCAATCCTCTAGGCCATGTCCTCTTTAGACACGGAAAAAAAACATTGAACATTTTAATAATTTCATGATAATTTTTTTGCTGTTTCACAGTGATTGTGTATACAGATATCACTCACAGACAGAATCAACAATTGATGCAGGAAAATTTGATTGGTGACATTTTGGGTGCAAAATGGTTATCTTCTTCAGCAGCATCGGAAACTTCTGCTGGATACCCAAAGCTACACCTCTCCAAAATGGAGAGCTCTTTTTCCCAGTCCAATGACTCCAGGAAGCCGAGAAATCTTTGGCCGCGTGGAATTGGGACATTCCCTGCACCTCTCCTACATTGGACAATTCCAAAAATGCAAAATCTTAGTTTAGTGAGGCATTTTATTGCTTCAAGAGACGACAAATTCCAGAAATGTCATGGCAATGCTTCACTTCCAAAACCAAATATTGTCAAGTCTTGAAGGGAAGCGAGATGCTGAATGAATCTAATATGGCACTGAGTTCCAATCTCCCTACCATATATATACATATATATATATATATATATATAACGTAGAGATCTTGTTTGCTGGATGCCACCAAGAGCAGCATGGAATGAATCAGAGTCAATTGAATCAGAGAATCCGACACTGGGCAACCAGTTAAGTTGGTAAGATGGCCAATTCCCTAGGGTAAACAAATATCTCCACCAGAGAGCTTCTGAACATGCACTGCTTGAACCTTGGCAAAGTTTCATTAATAAGCTGCTCAGCGAGAACGTCAGAGATTTTCTTTTTCTTGCAAGTGCTTGAACCATGGAAAAATGTTATAATTTTGATTTTCTTTTTCTTGCTGTGGGTTTTAACTTGGCTCAACAACTCCTTCAGTAAATACAAGATTACAAGACATGTCCTTTGGCTAAGTCAGGAAACAAATTAACACTATAACATATCCGATCATCTATAGCATGCAAAGAGTGTTGTGTATGTTTCAGCCATTTTCTTAAAATTGCTATCATTCATGATGTTATAAAATAATAGGAAAAAAAAAAAAAAGAAATCTGATGCCAAGTTAAACTAAATTACGGGCCTTGTAAAATTAACACAAAAGTACACTCTTATACGTAAATTCTTGAAAGCCAACCATGAGAAGTGAAAAATACACAATTATATAAGGTTGTTCCTAGTGCAACTCCCAAGTTTTTCTTCTTTCCAATAGTTATAGGCCTTGCATGTCAAGATTTCTCTCTTTCACAGTTTCACCGCAGGAGTCATGCAAAGAGTCATTTATTTGATTGAACAATTCTGCACTGAGCTGGCAAAATCATCCTGCTAACTTTTCTTGTGCAAAAGCACATAACGTTCTAAGATATATCCGTAACTGTAAGCAACTGAAACTCAACACATACTTACAAAGCATAATAAGACGTAGATCCATTGCATTAGAAGGCAGATGCCTAAGCTTTTCAAAGTTAGCAAGAGATAATTTCTCAAGGGAAGCAATACAAAATTATCAAACCATAAATTATGAGAATACTTCGACTACAAAATTAGATAAATTTCAATGTCTAAAGGAAGTGATGCTGAATCTGATAGCACAAATTTTCATAATCCTTTCTACCATAAAACTTCAAAGCACTTAGATATATATATATATATTTTTTTTTTTTTTTGAGTGTTCAATGCTTTTGACTGCATCCAGGGATGAATCCGAAGAGTCACATTAAGGCGACCAAAGAGAGAGTTTTACTTCTACAACAAAAATAATAGTTACATTTTCCTAATAGTTGTGAAAATGAAAGCAAAGCATCATTGCAAGGATTATTGAATTAAGTTGCTTATCATCAATTTTCCTAAGCTGCAATTAATTCAATGAAAGCAAATGAGCGTAAACTCACATGACACGAGAAAATACAAATTTTATTTTATCATCATATGGTGAAGCAACTTCACACAATTCAGTATTTGAAATATAACCTGCAAAATATGGTTTACACTCATCAAATAAAAAGGATATGATGAACTGGAGCATTAACTCATAGAGTTCTTGTAGTATTATAGATTTAAGGTAGTATAATTATAATTGCAACCTTTCGTTGCTGGGTAATTCTTCTTTTCTAATGGCAAATAATCTCTTCCATTCCCAGGCGCACTTGAGACATCAATCAATCCACACGTCCTCCTGAGAACAATTGAAAAACATACAGAATTGTATAAATCTATAAGAACAAAGAAAAATTGAAAACTATCCACGTTACGTACTTGGGCCCAGTCCAGAGATTGTAGGAATATGAGAAATCTTTGGCCACTCAGAATTGGGGCCACATTCTTCCATGCACTTTTCCTCCAACAATGGACAAAGTTGAACTTCTAAATATCTTAGTTTGGTGAGGCGTAACATTGCTTCCTTAGAGGGCAAATGCCTTAACTTTTTAAACCCCAACACAACAAAAAACTCAAGAGATGTCAAATTTCCAAACCATTCCGGCAATGCTTCGGTTCCAAAATAATACTAAGGTAACTCTCGAAGGGAAGTGAGATGCTGTATCTGATGTGGCAGTGACTCCCAATCTTCCCTACCTTGTAGTTGTAATCTACGGAGATATTTCAATTGTTGCAATATGCCACCAAGTGCGGCTTGGAATGAACAGAAGTCAGTTGATGATGAATCCGAGAATTTACCAATACTCAAATTTGTTAAGTTGCTAAGACGCTCAGTTCCCTTGGGCAATTTAGAAATACCGGTCATAGTTAAGGATGAGATCAACGTCATTCTCCCAAAATCTACAGTAGAAGAATCGAATTTGTCGCAGGCAACAATAAACAAGAGTCGAAGGGAAGATGGGCGTCCACTTCCATCTGAAATCGATATCAGACTGGGACAGCTTCTTATTCTCAATTCCTTAAGAGCCGGGAGGCTGAGCAAATCATTTGGTAACTTTATCAATTTCCTGCAATGCTGAATTCTGAACTCTTTGAGAGAATTACCACACCCTTTCAATTGGGAAACTAGGTGAGTTAAGTTTGGACATCCCTCCAAATACATATAATTCATATTCTGATTGTTGCAAAATAGGTCGTCTGGGAGACACTTGAGTGCAGTTATATGTGAGATATCGAGCTTTTCCAAACAAGTCACCTTGCTGCTACTTAGGATGTTTCTCAATGGTACATCACTACCCATTCTATGTATGCTCATTTCCTTTAGGCATGGGAAATGACTCGGAGCTGTATTCAATTTCTTACAACTTTCAACCTTCAGAACTTTAAGGCGGGGAAATACAGCAGTGTCTTCTCGGCCTCTCTGTGTTTCTGCCACTGTTGTCCACTCTGTTAGGTTTTCCATGTTACATAAAACAAGTGTTTCAAGTGCTGGGAACATCACTCTTGTCTCTTGGCCACCATAGAATGAACGGCCTATAGAACGTACATTAGTCAAACCATCTAGCAATAGATATCTGAGGCATGACAGGTGGCCCAACATGGGAATTTCTTCACAATTTTTGCAATTTCTGAACTTGATCTCGATCAAATTATCAAGCTTTGACCAACAACGTCCATCAAGGGATACTTCCATTCTCGCAGTCCATGTTGGGAAGTTTTTACCTCCGAACCCTTCAATTGTTATGCGTTTCAAATTTGGATGAGGCTGAAGGCCTTCGAGAACCCTCTCATCGTTCATTTTGCTGCCTTCCAAGACATTCGCATCACTCGAACTTCTTGTCCACATTAAAGTTAACTCATATATCTTTGGTTTCCCAACCAAATCTGCCTTCTTAGCTTCCTAGATACTATTCACTAGTTGAAGTTCGCATATCTTCAGACTGCCTGTAAGATTTTTCAAAGTTCCTAGCTCGTCAATTCGGCGGCCTTCCTTGTCACACACATTAAAATACAGTAACGTTTGAAGGCACAACATGCTTCCAATTTTTGGTGGCATCTGGAAACCTAGATGAGCATAATGGACTAAATGTCTCAAATTAATCAATTCATAAACCTTTTCTGGAAATTGTGCAAGATTGTTGCAGTGTAGAGTCCTTAACGTTTGCAAATTGTAGAGCTTGCAAACCGAATCTGGCAAATTTTTCATCTTCTCATTTTCAGACACATCTAGACATCTCAAATGTATTAGCTTGCCTATTGAAGCTGGTAGTGCTTCAATATCTGCATTTGAAAGCTTTAGAACATTCAACCGCTTGAATGATGGCAAACTTTCATCAGATAAGCTGCTCTGCAAGAATAATGTGCGCAGATGACTGGTTTCCTCTGTGGCAATTGCTTGTATTTCCTCTCCGAGTGATTTCCTAGCAAGGTGTCTAACTTTGGAAATGTCACGTGCACTGTGATCCGCTGCGTTAATGCTCTCTGATTTTGAAACTAAGCATGCAAGATCGTGCACAAGATCATGCATCTTGCAGGTAACAATATTGCCATACTCATCCTTTTCAGCCTCTTGAAAGAAGGAATTCTGCAGTAGGATTTTAAATAATGTATTGCCTAAAGTCTCCATATTATTTGTTGGATTATCTAGAAGAAGTCCTTGTGCCATCCAAAGTTGGATTAAATCTTCTCTGTTTATTTTTGAATCCTTGACAAATATTGAGCAATAGGTAAAGCATTTTCTAAGTAATGGAGAAGATAAGCGATTGTAGCTGACCTTCAAGACTTGCATCACAAAATTTTCACCCGCTTCAAGATTTGAAAGCTTGGTCTCCAGAATTGTGTACCACTCATCTACTTCCTTTCCTCGCAGTGTTCTCCCAATCATGTTTGCTGCTAACGGAACACCTCCACATTTGCAAGCAATCTTCTTTCCAACGTTCTCAAATTGCTCTGGAACTTCATTAGCTTGAAAAGTCCTTGCTTTGATTACAGACCAACATTCATCATTTGATAATAATTTCAATCTATATGGATGGTCACATGTCTTCACGATTGATGCCACGTTTTCAAGACGGGTAGTAACCAGGATGACATTTCCTTTATTGGGGTTAACTCCAACCATAGCATTTTTGAGATCTTCCCAGGCTTGTTTATTTTCATTCCATAAATCGTCAAAAACAAGTAAATATCTCTTGTCACCCAATTTTTGTTGAAGCTTTTTCAAGATAGCTTCCCTGTTGTCTCCATCACAAGTATCTTCTGATAAGGATTTTAGAATTCTTTTAAGAAGCATGGTCTCATCAAAATTTTCTGAGACGCACACCCAGATCCTTTCATCAAAATGGCTCATCGCGCTCTTCCGATCTGAAGACTCGCCGTGTTAAAGTTGTCTTCCCAAGCCCTCCCATTCTCACTATTGGAAAGACTGAAATAACTTCATCATTTGGATGAGTTATCAGCTTCAAAATATTCTTTTCATCAGTTTCTCTACCTACAACATTTGGAACAATGGTTATGCTATCAGTTTCCACGACAGTAGGCACTGGTAGAGCATAATCCCCAACTCTCTTCTCAAAGCCATGGCGATCAGCTTCCTCATTGATTTCTTTCAACTTGTCATTTATCTCCTTGATTTTGTGAGCCATTCTCCAACGGAATTGCCATGGCATATGATCAAAAGAGAAGCAAAAGCACATCTTTGACTTTATCTGGTTTTGGGACTTCACCTTACGACGAATGTTGTCGTAGCTGATCTCATCCAATATGTGATCGGCATCATAAGTAATATCGCGGAGTTTATTGAGCCAGAGCTTAACAGCTTCATCGGTAACTTGGCGTCTCTCAGCATCTTCCAAGACTTTTTTAATCATTTCCAGTGATTTGCTCAGCTTTCTGAAGTCTTCTTTGAAACCCCACACCAGATTAAATTCTTCAGCGGTGAGTGCTAGCAACTTCTCCACTGTAACTTGGACGGTCGCAGTGATAACAGAGTCCATTTGCTGTGTGTTTGTGGTTGAGATTTGGACGAGAGAAGAACTTTAATGAAATTCTGAAGATAGATAATGCCAGATGAGGGAGAAACAGAGCATACTGATATTGACTGGGTGGAAATGTTAATGGGGACCGCAAAATAGAAAAGCGCATTCAGTTATTGAGAGGAAAGAGTAGGGCCTGATTGGATTCAATTATTAAGATTTGGAAGAGGAACTTCAATGAAATTCAGAGCAACATTATTCCTTATTTTATTGAGTGGAGAGATATTAATAAAGACGCACATACAATCAATGGATAATGCAAATACATTATCCTTGTTCATATCGAGTGGAGATCTATAAATTAAGAAAAATTCTATTTAGAAAAATGAGTAGACAAAAAAAGTGACAAAATAAAGATGTGGTTCATGTGATAATCATTGATGAAAAAGTGATGTGGTGTATTGAAAAATAAGATAATAACATATGTCAATTTTATTTAAATTTTTGTAGATTGTTTTGTTCAAGTAATACAACTCATATATTAATAAAGATGCAAATACAATCAATGGATACAATAGAAGAAGAGAAAAGCATGGAAAATTTTCAAAAATCTACCGAAAGCCATGTAGTGTGTATGAATACGTGCCACACATATTTTATATAAATTATGTGTATTTCAAATATACGTGGTGTACATCCACATACGTCACACGGGGTGTAAGATTTTGTTAGAAAACCTCTAAGTAATTTTGGAAAGAGAATCAAAAAGGGGATCTCTATAATAATAATTGAATTTATAAAAACATGGGCTTGTTTGGATTTGATTAGTAAAAATTTAATTATTACGATGTAAAGGTTACTTTAGTCCAGTGTTTAACTTGTGGATCTATTTACACAAATAGACCCTTTCACTATTCATTATGACCTTAGTCCAAATTTGTCAATTTCCTTTGTTAAAATGAGATTTTTGCCTTATTTTCTTTTTTCTAAAATATAATTCTTTTTTAACGTATTTACCCTTAATTTCAAGTAAAAATAAAGACAAAAATTTATATTTTTATCTAACCAATTCAATTGTTATCATAGAATTACTTTTCCACCACACAAAAACGTATAAGATCTTTCCGCTAGCAGTGAATGTGGACCAATATGAATATCAACATAATACATCAACCAACAATAAGAAGTTTCCGACATGTACTCATCGGAATCTTACTTGTGCTATACTTTGTCTTTATATTTTAATTAAGGGTAAAAAATGCCATTTCAATAGCGAAGTTGAAAATTTTGGATGTTAAGATCCTTTTACAATAAATAGTGATACGTTAAGGTTGAAAACGCCAAGTTGAAAATCATATAGGTTATTTCAACACTGACACTAAATGATAGGGTTCATATGCACAAATTACCCGTTAACTTATCATCGTACACATGTTCCAACATCGTGATGTGTCATGTTCCCCATTTTTTCTTCTCATTTGAAGGGAGTGAAGGTGGCAATAGAGTAAGATACATATAGAATGCAATAGAAATGTGTAAACTGCAGTATAAAGGTCGGAAAAAAATCACCAGCTCCCATTGTGTCCACTGCTTCGACATGGTGGCAACTAATTTATTGACAATAAGATTCCCAGTGTTGGGTTCTAGAAAAATGAGCAATTAGAAAGACTCGGCGTAGAGCAGGCTATATGGAGTCGAAGTTTTCTAAAGAGATAAATCAAGCTAAAAAAATAGAGTCTGGTCGCTCATGTGGCACAGATCTAACAAAAGCTGCTATAGTAGCTGTTGCATTGGTTTGAAAACAAAGGATATTATCTGCTGCTCGAACATACAAAAATTATCATTGAAATGCAAGATATCAACACAATTTCCTCCTCCTATTTTTATTTCGATTCTTGTGATTAAAGTGGTTATATCAATGTCTCAGCTAAGTAAGAAGTTTTCTAAAAAGTCAGATCTGGCTCCTTGTACAGAGCCAGATTACTCATCAAAATCAGTCAAGTCACGTGACCTCTAATAGTCCAGCCAAATTCTACATGCCTTACAAGAAACCTTATGATTTTAAGTGGATGTTTTTAATATCTTAATTCATAATAAATTATAATTAGAAATTATAATGAGGTGAATTAGTGGTATAGATTTAATAAAAATTTAAAATTTATGTTTATAAATGTGTTGAGAGAAAATCCGTCAATATGACGATCGCAGCGGAATATTAATTCTCCCTCTTGTGAAAAACTCAATAGGAGATAAACAAATAGAGCAAAGAACCAAACAATAATGAGAAAAATAAATGAACACAAGATTTAACGTGATTCAGCAATTTGCCTCTGTCTACAACCCAAGTCCAATCAATCTTCTACTATAACAATATAATGGGTATAAATAATCTCTAGATAACACTAAAGACACACCAAAAATTTCAAGAGCAACAGTACAAGTCACAGCTCTTCTCAAGAATAGAGATTCTTGGAATACTACTTCAAAATCAATGGAAAAGTCTCACAACATAAATCGCCTCTCTTCTGATAACGATTTCTGCACAACGGACCGTTGAATCTTGATCTTGATTGTTGGATTTGAAAAATAATGAGTTGGGAAGATGCTATCTAAATTTCACGTCAATTGGGGCACAAGTGATGGGGCACAAGTGATGAGATATCACAGTTTGATGGACTGCTGCCCAAACTCTCTGTTTGCACAAGTAGGGCATAAACTTACTCTTGATTTTTTTTAAGTTTGGAGTTGATCATGCAACCGGCTGAAATCTTCAACTCATTTAGGCTGCTTCTTCTTGGTCTTTTTCTCCAAGCATTCTACTTCTCTTGCTCACGGCTTATTGTTCACAAGACATCTCTCGTCCTTTTTCAGGCACACTGGCATTATGTCTTTGGTGTTTTGTATATAGAAATTCAGGCCGGGATCCAAACCCTAACAGGCCTTGACTTGAGCCTCAAGTTGAATTCTAATAATTGCAAGTAAGCTCTTTCTATTTATTTAATACTTTCAATATTATCCCTAGTCAACCAAGTTATTTATTTCGACCACTATTAAATTATCTAATTGGGTTTGTGTCACAATTTAGCACATATGTAGGCAGATACCAACAAAATAAACAATTATCAAATCAATAGTCAAATTAGTAGTATGTGACAATATAACATGTTTAAAAAAAAAAAAAAATCAAACGCCGTCTAAGTAAGGTCTGCCACACCAGAAGCATATCCACGTTTTATAATGGTAACCCATGTTTTCTATGTGAACTTTCAAGAAATAGTCATTTAACTGATACAGTATTTCAATAATTGATTCTTAGTAAATTATTTTCTCAATTTCAATATGACAATATAAAATCCCCCAGAACAAGCAATTTTCAGTTAAAAAGTTCACAACTGATACGCGTGAATCCAAAATGCTAGTAGAAAATGCAGTTATTAAACATTGATTTATTTAAATTGACAATGGCATTGGGGGACAATTGAAATCTATTACATCATTATAACTTGAGCACAGGTTGCTTATAGTTTCTTAGCTTCTATTTGAAAATAGAAATAGAACAGAAATTGAATGCGGGAGAGTTGAGTCATTACTGGCACTTGTGGTCCCAATAAATATGTGAATTTCTATTTTGAAACAGAAATAGTTTTAGAATAATGATATGCACATAAAATTAGGTTTCTGGCTTCTATGCTGATCTTCTGAGTAAGCTTTGACAGGATTATAAGTTCCTCAGAGTGTGTGTCTTTACCTTTTTTCTGATCCACTGTTTGATTTTCTAAAAGCAATTAAGCCTCGGTTATACGTGCTTTCTGTCCAGAACTTTTAGTGGATAATTAATTCAAAGAGACATTTCCCATACTCAACTGAAAAAGCAGATGAAGAATGTACAAGGTGGTGTAAGATGATTCAGTTGAATCAGAGAATCCGCTTATGGACAATCCTGTTAAGTTGGTAAGATGACCAATTGCCTTGGGCAAACTCAATATCTGAATCTGATAGCTTTAGAACATGCAAGTGCTTGAACCATGGCAAATTTTCATCAGCTAAGCTGCCCTGCAAGAACCTCGTTTTTCTTCCCTCTTCTGAAAGTAACTTCGGAAAAATGCTATCTTTGTAGCTTTCTTCTTCTTGCTGTGTGTATTTCAACTTGGCTCTACCCTACAACAAATTCAGTAAATACAACAAGGCCGATTTCTTGCACAAGACATATGTCGTTTAGCTAGTCCAAAAACTAACATTATAACATATAGGTTTCTCTACAACCGCTAAGCGTGTTATATTCCAATTTTTCCAAAATGCTATCACTTCTGTGTTAGTAACATAACAGGGGGAAAAAAGAAATAAGATATACCAAGTTAAACTAAATTATGGGCCTTGAAAAATTAACATAAAAGTACACTCTTTTACATAAATTCTTGAAAACTAACCATGGAAATTAAAAAAATTACACAACTGAACAAACTAAAAGAAGAAACAGAATGTGATTGTTTGCGTAAAAATATCACAACAGAGCTTTTACATTTCAATATGAAAATTATAAGGTAGTATACAGATAATGAAAACTACCTCAGGCGGTGGAGGAGGAGTCCTTGGGTTGGGTGTGTCAGTAACGTGAGAAATCTTCCGTCACTTCAGAATCGGTCACTTCAGAATCAGTCCCTGCACCTTTCCACCCACAATTTGACGGTAGATGACATCTAACATACTTGGGCTAGTAAGGCAAAGATTCGCTTCCTCAGAACCTCAAAAGGCAGATGCCGAAGCTTTTCAAAGTTAGAAAGAGATAATGCCACAAAGGAAGGGATATGAATTTCCCAAACCATAAATTATGGGAATGCTTCAACTGCAAAATTAGATAAATTTAGATTTCTGTGGGAAGTGGTGCTGAATCTGATAGCGCAATATATATTTTGCTTGTTCAAGTGTCACCGTGGGAAAGTTTGTCATTCACGAGTATCGCAAGCAAGGAAAAACTAATAATTCTTTGCTTCATTATAAATTTTTAGCTGTTTCACAACGATTGTGAGTACAGATATTATTTACAGACAGAATCAACAATTGACGCTGGAACATTTGATTGGTGAACTTTGGGTGTGAAATGATTATCATCTTAGCAGCATCTGAAACTTTTTCTGAATACCCAAAGCTACATCTCTGTTGAAAATGGAGGATCTTTTTCCCAGTCCAATGACTCAAGGAACATGAGAACTTTGGCCGCGTGGAATTGGGACATTCCCTGCACCTTTTCTCCAACATTGCCCAGTTCCAAACATGTAAAATTCTTAGCTTAGTGAGGCATTTCATCGCCTCCAGAGGCGGCAGACCCTAAGCTTTTCATAGTGACGCAGATTTAGTATCTCAAGAGAAAAAATTCCAGAAACATCCTGGCACTGCTTGAATTCCAAAACCAATATTGTCAAGTCTTGAAGGGAAGTGAGATGCTGAATCTGAGATGGCACTGGATGCTGAATCTGAGATGGCACTGAGTTCCAATCTTTCCTACGGTATAGATATAGACAACATAGAGATTTTTGTTTGTTGGATGCCATCAAGAGCAGTTTGGAATGGATCAAAGTCAGTTGAATCAGAGAATCCGCCAATGGGCGGTCCTGTTAAGTTGGTAAGATAGCCAATTTCATTGGGCAAACTCAATATGTGCACCCGAGAGCTTTAGAACATACACTGGTTGAACCTTGGCAAAGTTTCATCAGATAAGCTGCTCAGCAAGAATCGCGGGAATTTGTCTTTTTTTGCAAGTGTTTGAACCGTGGAAAAATGTTATCATTTTGATTTTCTTTTTCTTGCTGTGCGTTTTAACTTGGCTTTACAACTCATTCAGTAAATACAAGACATATCCTTTGGCTAGTCAGGAAACAAATTAACACTCTTAACATATCCGATCATCTATAGCATCCAAAGAGTGTTGTGTATATGTTTCAGAAAGTGCTATCATTCATGATGTTATTAAAATTACAGGAAAAAATAAGAAAGGAAATCAGATACCAAGTTAAATTAAATTACGGGGCTTGAAAAATTAACACAGAAGTACACTTTTTTAAATAAATTCTTGAAAGCCAACCATGAAAAGTGAAAAATAATCAATTATATAAGGTTGTTCCGAGTGCAACACCCAAATTTTTCTTCTTCCCAATAGTTACGGCCCCTGCCTGTCAAGATTTCAGGAATCATGAAAAAGAGTCGTTTATTTGAACAATTCTGCACTTTCTTGTGCAAAAGCCCATGACATTCTGAGATACATCTGTCAGCAACTGAAACTCAACACATACTTACAAAGCATAATTAGAAATTGATGGAGGTCTTCTTCTTCACATCTCAAGTATGTGATTCTCTGCAGAAAAAAGTCACAACGGCATTTTTACGGTTAAACATGAGAAATCTAACAATTTGACGGTTCATATCATCAAACATTCTTAGTCTAATAAAACGTAGATTTGCTGCCAAAGCTTTTCAAAGTTAGAAAGAGATAATTTCTCAAGGGAAACAATACAAAATTCTCAAACCATGAATTATGGGAATACTTCAACTACAAAATTAGATAAATTTCAATGTCTAAAGCAAGTGATGCTGAATCTGATAGCATAAAATTTCCCAATCTTTTCTACCATACAACTTCAAAGCACTTAGATATATATATTTGAGCGTTCAATGCTTTAGAGTGCAGCCAGTGATGAATCCAAAGAGTCACATTAAGGCAGCGAAAGAGGGAGTTTTACTTCTACAACAACAATAATAATTACACTTTTGTTGTTGGATAATTCTTCTTTTGTAATGGCAGCATATCATCTCTTCCACTCCCAGGCCCAGTTGACAGATCAATCACACTGCACTCCTTCCACTGAACAATTGAAAAACATGCATAATTTAATTCATCAATAAGGAAAAAAAAAAAAAGAAAAGAAAAGAAAATACTATGTTACGCACGTGGGCGCAGTCCAAGGATGCTAGGAATATGAGAAATCTTTGACCACTCAGAATTGGGGCCGCTTTCTTCCCTGCAACTTTCCGCCAACAATGGACAATGTTGAACATCCAAATATCTTAGTTTCGTGAGGCGTAGCATGGCTTCCTTAGAGGGCAAATGCCTTAGCTTTTTGAAGTCATGCATATATAAAATCTCAAGAGATGTCAAATTCCCAAGCCATTCCGGCAATGCTTCGGTTCCAAAATAATAAAATTCTAACTCTCGAAGGGAAGTGAGATGTTGTATCTGATGTGGTAGGGACTCCCAATCTTCCCTACCGTATAGTCGTAATCTACGGAGATATTTCGATTGTTGGAATATGCCACCAAGCGCAGCTTGGAAGGAACTGAAGTCAGTTGATGAGAATTTTCCAATAGCCAAATATGTTAAGTTGCTAAGACGCTCAGTCCCGTTGGGCAATTTAGGCATACCGGTCATATGTAAGGATGAGATCCACATCATTTTCCCGAAATCTATAGTAGAAGAATCGAATTTGTCGCAGCCAGCAATTGTCAAATGTCGAAGGGAAGATGAGCCTTCTCTCTGTCCACTTCCATCTGAAATTGATATCAGACTCGGACAATACCATAAAAACAAGTCCTCAAGAGACCGGAGGCTGAGCAGTTCGTCAGGTAATTTTCTTAATTTCTCGCAGTTATCAATTCTGAACTCTTTGAGAGAATTACCACAACCTTTGAATTGGGAAACTACGTGAGTTAAGTTTGGACATTCATTGAAATACAAATACTCCATTTTCTGATTGTTGCAAAATAGCTCGTCTGGGAGACAGTTGAGTTTTGTTATATGTCCGATAGAGAGCTTTTTCAAACAAGTTACCTTGCTGCTACTTAGGATGTTTCTCAATGGCACATCACTGTCCATTCTATCAATCTTCATTTCCTTCAGGCATGGGAAATGACTCGGAGCGGAATTCAATTTGTCACAACTTTTAACCTCCAGAAATTCAAGGCGAGGAAATACAACAATGTCTTCTCTTCCTCTTTGGGTTCCTGCCTCTGCTGTCACTTGTGCTTCTGCCCAATCTCTTAGGTTTGGCATGTTCCATAGAACAAGTTTTTCAAGTGCTGGAAACATATCTCTTGTCTCTTGGCCACCATAAAATGAAGGTCCTATGGAACGTACATTAGTCAAGCCATCTAGCAGTAGATATTTGAGGCGGGACAGGTGGCCCAACATGGGAATTTCTTCACAATTTTTGCACTTTCTGAAACTGATCTCAATCAAATTATCAAGTTTTGACCAACAACATCCATCAAGGGATACTTTCATTCTCGTAGTCCATGTTGGGAAGTTTTTACCTCCGAACCCTTCAATTCTTATGCTTTTCAAATTTGGATGAGGTTGAAGGCCTTCGAGAACACTCTCATCATTCATTTCGCTGCCTTCTAAGACATTCGCATCAGTGGTACTTCTTGTCCACATTAAAGTTAACTCATATATCTTTGGTTTCCCAACCAAATCTGCCTTCTTAGCTTCTTGGATGCTATTCACTAGTTGAAGCTTGCGTATCTCTAGACTGCCTGCAAGATTTTTCAAAGAGCCAAGCTCGTCAATTCGGCAGCCTTCCCTATCACACACATTAAAATACCGTAATGTTTGAAGGCACGACAAACTTCCAATTCTTGGTGGCATCTCAAAATTTACATAAGTATAATGGATTAAATGCCTCAAATTAATCAACTCATAAAGCTTTTCTGGAAACTGTGCAAAATCACGGCAGTGAAGAGTCCTTAACGTTTGCAAATTGTAGAGCTTGCAAACCGAATCTGGCAAAGTTTTCATCTTCTTATTATTGGACACATCTAGATATCTCAAGTGTATTAACTTGCCAATTGAAGCTGGTAGTACTTCAATATCTGCATTTGAAAGCTTTAGAACATTCAAGCGCTTGAACGAAGGCAAACTTTCATCAGATAAGCTGCTCTGCAAGAATAATGTGCGCAGGTGACTGGTTTCCTCTGTGGCAGTTGCTTGTATTTCCTCTCCAAGTGATTTCCTAGCAAGGTGTCTAACTTTGGAAATGTTGCGTGCTATCTGCTCCTCTGCATTAATACTTTCTGAGTTTGAAACTAAGCATGCAAGATCATGCACAAGATCATGCATCTTGCAGGTAACAATATTGCCATACTTGTCATTTGCAGCCTCTTGAAAGAAGGAATTCTGCAGTAGGATTTTAAAAAGTGTATTGCCTAAAGTCTCCATATTATTTGTTGGATTATCTAGAAGAAGTCCTTCTGCCATCCAAAGTTGGATTAAATCTTCTCTCTCTATTTCTAAATCCTTGACAAATATTGAACAATAAGCAAAGCATTTTCTAAGTAGTGGAGAAGATAATCGATTGTAGCTGACCTTCAAGACTTGCATCACAAAATTCTCACCTCCTTCAAGATTTGAAAGCTTGGTCTCCAGAATTAAGTTCCAGTCGTCTACTTCCTTCCCTCGCAGAGTTCCCCCAATCATGTTTGCTGCTAACGGAACACCCCGGCATTTGCAAGCAATCTTCTTTCCAACACTCTCAAATTGCTCTGGTACTTCATTAGCTTGAAATGTCCTTGCTTTGATTATAGACCAACATTCATCGTCTGATAATAATTTCAATCTGTACGAATGGTCGTACGTGTTCACAATCAATGCCACATTTTCAAGACGAGTAGTCACCACAATGAAATTTCCTTTATTTTGGTTAACTCCCACCATAGCATTTTTTAGATCTTCCCAGGCTTGTCTACTTTCATTCCATAAATCGTCAAGAACAAGTAAGTATCGCTTGCCACCCAATTTCTGTTGAAGCTTTTTCAAGATAGCTTCCCTGTTGTCTCCATCACAAGTATCTTCTGATAAGGATTTTAAAATTCCTTTAAGAAGTCTGGTCTCATCAAAATTTTCCGAGACGCACAACCAGATCCTTTCATCAAAATGACTCTTCGTGCTGTGCTGATTGAAGACCTTCCGTGTTAAAGTAGTCTTCCCAAGCCCTCCCATCCCCACTATAGGAAGGACTGAAATAATTTCATCATTTGGTCTAGTTATCAACTCCAAAATTTCTGCTTCATTATTTTCTCGTCCAACAACAAGAGGATCAATAGTTATGCTGTCGGTTTCCATGACAGTAGGCACCAGGAGAGGATAATCCCCAACTCTCTTCTCTAAGCCATGGCGATCAGCTTCCTCATTGATTTCTTTCAACTTGTCGTTGATCTCCTTGATTTTGTGAGCCATTCTCCAACGGAATTGCAAGGGCGCATGATTGAAAGAGAAGCATAAGCATGCATTTGGCTTCATCTGGTTTGGATTCTCCAACTTCCGACGAATGTCTTCATAGCTGATTTCGTCCAATACGTGATCAGCATCATAAGTAACATTGTGAAGGTTTTCGAGCCAGAGTTTGACAGCTCCATCAGTAACTTGGCGTCTCTCAGCATCTTCCAAGACTTTGTTGATCATTTCCAGTGATTTGCTAAGCTTTTGCAAGTCTTTCTTGAATCCCCGCACCAGACTGAATTCTTCTGACGCAAGTGCTAGTAACTTCTCCACTGTAACTTGAATGGTTGCGTTGATCACAGACTCCATTTCTCGTTGTGCAGAACTTTTACTGTGTGCTTGTGATTGAGGTTTGGAAGAGAGATTTGATAAAAGAAATTGTGTGAAGATAATAAAAAGTGCAACTAGAAACAATTGATAATGCACTCCTGATCGATGATACAGAGTGAGAGTGGATAGATAATAAAGATGCAAATACAATCAACCAATACAACTTTAAAGGACAGGAAAAGAAAAGCATGTTTCAATTATTGAGTGGAAAGAGAACTTGCCTGTTTGGATTCTATTATTTTGATGAAAAGCTAAAGTCTTAGCATGTTGTGGGACACGTGTTTCCCTTTCTTTTTCTTTTTCGTTTTCTTATTTGAAGAAACAGAATGCAAATGTGTAAACTGTATAAAGGTTGAAACATATGTCAACCACTATGACTATGGTTGCAACCACGCGGCAAGTAATTAGCACCAGTTTTCCCTAATGATATATCAAGAAAGTTTCAGACGTGTGGGAAAATTTAATTTGACCAAGACTTTCTTTAGTTCATTTACCATTTTATTATATGGGTTCCAGGAGATCCATTTGTTACAGTATCTGTAATAACATGGTTACAGAATTAAAAAAAAAAAAGGGATGAAAACATTCTTTAGCTTTATTGTTCTTCTGAAGACAACGCTATGCAGGGATTTGGCTAATAGATCACAAAAGGGAGTCTTGATGTTAAGAAAGAAGCTACTTGAATTACGAGTTTGATCATCTAAAGAAATTTGAGACCTGACTTAGAATGAAGTCGAAGATGCTAGTGTGTAGTTGTTAAACTATCTCATTTTATACCCTAAATTTTTAAAGAGAGGACAAATTCCCTATTGCTCCTCAAATGTAGTTTGAATTACTTTTCAATTGAAGGCATGACGACGCAAAATTTCATAATTATAAGATCAGTGGAACTTGGCATCAAAGCCTCGCTTTGATACTGCAATTTTCCGCCTCACCTGTGGTGGCCTGTCTCCTTGGAACTCATCTGCAGTGCTGGTTATTATTATTCATATGGGAGTTGCTTATGATGCTTAAAAAGGGAAGTGCAATCTAGAGAAAACTGACATATGGGCTTAGTTGCTAAGAGCTTGACCATCGATAAACATTTGAACTATACATGATTTATCTGAGCTTCTGGCAACTTCCTTTTAGTTAAAATATAGTTCAATTTCAACCTAATTCATTGAAATTGAAATGCTTTTACTTAGGTTCTTGGAACGCGGGCAATAAAAAGGATTCTGTAAGATTGACCATAGAAAAACATTGCACCGGTTTGAGAAACAGAGGCTACTAGCAACTGTTGTTTGAACACAAAACAAGCAGTGAAATGCAAGATATCAGGATGATTTATTTGCTTTCTTTTAGAGTATTCTAGTAGGATTCTTGTGACTAGTTACGAAAATACAAAGGGGACATTGTTAATTCCCAACAAGAACATCTTTGTTGGGTTATTGAGAAAATGTTTTGGAATTTTTAGAGAGCGATATGAGAACACATCCTAAGAAACATTTAATTCTTGAACAGTAAACTTAAACAAGTTTTATTCAACTCCCTGATAAATTAATGCTTGTGGTATTGATGATAGATATGTAAGAAGACAAATTCTCTTTACATTACACTGAATACTGATGGTTTTTATAAACATTCCTCAAGTGTGGCTGCAGATGGTCTTGCTAGAAATTCTGCAGGTAAAGTCCTCTTTGCATTCTGTGAAAAACTTGATCAGATGACCATTGTTAAAGCTGAGACTAAGGCTCTGTATTAGCAGGCAGTTGATGAATGTTATTGCTGAATCTGACTCTCAAACTGCTTCTCAACTAATTCAAACTGACCGTTGGAAAATGCAGCATATGCTGCTTGAGATTAAGAAATATATATTGCTGAATATGGTATTATCCTTAAACGTGTTTGGATGGAGGGAAATATGGCGGCTGATTGGCTGGCAAATAAAGGGACTACGGTGGTAGGATTTAAATCTGTTTACCGAAGAAGAGCTTAATAAAAGGGATTTTGTGCATGGATGAAATGGGATTCATCTATAAGCAACTGAAACTCAGAAACAAAATTATCAGTTCTTCAAAATTAATACTGTATGGATAATGAAAAAACCATCCCGGGCAGCAGGAGGATCCTTTGATCTATGGAATACGAGAAATCTTGAATTCTTGACGACTCAGAATTGCGGCCAGCTGTTTCTTCCCCGACCTGCTCCTCCAACAACCCACAATTCACAGCATCAAACAATCTTGGTTTAGTAGGGCAAAACATCACTTTCTTAGACGCAGATGCCTAAGCTTTTCAAAGTTAGGAAGGGATAATGTCTCAAAAGGATGTAAACTTTCCAAACCATTAATCTGGCAATGCTTCAACAGCAAAATTAGATAAATGTAGATATCTAATTAGGGAAGAGATCAGATGCCAAATCTGATTGAGAAGAGACTCCCAATCTTCCTTACTGTACAATAACAGATCACAGAGATATTTTGAGTGTTGGATGCCATTGAAGGTAGCCTGGAATAGGTTGAAATCAACTGACTCTGAGAATGCACCTAATAATCCTACTGTTAAGTTGCTAAGACAGCCAATTTCCTTTGATCAGCTTCCTCATTGATTTCTTTCAACTTTTCATTGTTCTTGATTTAGTGAGCCATTCTCCATCAGAATTGCAAAGGAATAAGGTCAAAAGAGAAGCATAAGCATGTCTTTGGCTTCATCTGGTTGATGATCTCCACCTTCCGACGAATGTCTTCATAGCTGATTCCGTCCAATACATGATCGGCATCATAAGTAACATTGCGAAGCTTATCGAGCCAGAGTTTACAGCTTCATCAGTAACTTAGCATTTGTCAACATCTTCCAAGACTTTTTGGATCATTTCCAGTGATTTGCTTAGCTTTCTAATGTCTTACCACAACTTCTCCATGGTAACTTGAATGTTAGTAGTTATCACAGAGTCCATTTTCACTTCGCCCTGAATTTGTGAGAGAGAATCGATGGGAGAAATTGCAAGGATAAAAAGTGCAACTGAGAATAATTAACAAGGCCAGACGGCAAAGAAAGAGAGCATACTATTGATACTGAGTGAATCAGGAAGGTAATAAAGATGCACATACCAATCAAAGAATAAAACTTTAATTGGGACAGAGGAAAAGAAAAGCGCATATATTTCAATTGTTAAGTGGAATGAGGGAAAAGAATAGCATATTTCAATTAATAGGTCTTGTTTTGGAATCAGATACTTCATGATGGAAATTGTTATTCCTGTCCAGTTAACTGGTTATCAGATACAAGCTTAGCCAACATTGTGTTGTGTTTTCCCCTCCTTTTGTTTATCATTTTTATTTGACGAGGGTGAGAGACAATGATGTATAAAAATAGGAACAAAATTCAATGTAAATGAACTCAAGACTTGGATGTAGCTTCTTCTTTTAAAAACAATGATCAACAAATCAAATTTTGATACTAAAGATTATTTTTCAGATTTTCATGTAATATATTTCTACATATTCCACCACACATTTTAAAGAAGAATGAGCTTTTTTAAGAAGTCACGAAGAACAAGTAATGCATTTTGCCCTTAAAAGTTATCATAGCAAACAAAAGATGCCCTGAGTAACTGACTCCACTCTATTTAGGGACAACATATTGAGAAGTAATCACCCCATAAGCTTATAAGTTAGGAACCATTTGTGTGAAATTGCTAATTTTCCCTGCTCAAAATAGCGTATCAAAGTTTTCACGCTTGTGCATGGGCGCTCAAAGTAAGAATATTTAATGGGATGACTCTGGCCACCATTTGTTGAAAAGGAAATAGCAGATTTCTATTCTCAGAGAAATTGCAAAGCATGATTGAATCATTATTTATATAGCTTCTTGAAAGAAATTATTTCATCAGTACAAGAAAATAAAAAGGAAGAAATGAAAAGGAAAAATAGGAAACCTATTAGCAATTGCCCAAAAAGAAACCAAAACTTGTCTTGGAAAAAAAAAATGTCAAAAATCAGAACTCAAAAAAGGTGTTGCTCTTCCATCTAATTGCCTCCTTTGAGAACAGCAAGGACTTCTTTCTCTGCTGGAAGCGCTGGGATGGCTCCCTTTTTAGTTGTGGTGATTGCTCCACATGCACATGCAAATTTAAGTACTTCCTTTAATTTAGGCTCGTCCTGCAATTTGTTATCAGTACATTTGTTGATTAGTGCATGCTCACCAACTAAATAGAACACATAACGTAGCAGCATATTAACAAGCCAAAAGTACCTCGATTATGCTGTGATCATTTACAATCTTACAAAGAAGGGCTCCTACAAAAGAATCACCGGCCCCTGTTGTGTCCACTGCTTTGACGTGGTAGGCATCAATTGACCCGCGGAAGTTCTGTTTACCAACAAAACCAAAGAGTCAAGACCAACACCCTTTTAGCCTACCTTAAGCATAAACTCATTACTCAAGCTTGTGTCAAGACCAACATCTTTTTGGTCTACCTTAGGCATAAACTCATTATTCAAGCTTGTGTTATCTGACTAACTAATACTTAAAAAATACCCATGGAATATGAAAAGTATTATTGATAACTTGGTAAGAAACAAAAGGGAGGGGGTCATCTGGGAAAGAACTTTTGCAAAATCAAAGTATATTGGCATCTAAGAAAGATGCAAAGATGCCTGTGGTTCAAAATGGGCTATTGTGGGTAACTTTTGGAATTTGGGAATACTGTCAGGAATGGTATATAATTCAAGGTGGTGGACGTTTTTTCTTTACTTATTTCATACTTTAACCCAGTATCATTAATTTGATCTATCTACCATTGGCATCTCAGGAAGATACAATATTCATGTCATTCATTAGACCTCCTAGTAGGAAAATGTGCTTTTCCTTCTTAGTCTAGTAGTAATAATCAACGTATCAATCATGGTAAAAACATATTGCCATCCCTAGTTTTCTTCTTTGATACCTAAACATGTGGGTGGGTGTTGGTTGGGGGGGGGGGGGGTTTGGTGTGTTGGGGTGTCCAAGCATCCTATAGATCACAACGAAACCAGGAATAATTATAATCTAAAGCTATATGAATAACAATGTTCAAATAATGGTAAGTTTTAAGGAAAAACCACGTGCGGCCGGAGCAGAAGAGTCAGGTGGGGGTACATCTTATCTTATTAAATATAAAGATTTTCTTCCAAATGATAACATTAAGAATAAACATTGTTTTCCATATTAAAATATATTGAACATGGAAAGGCTGTTTCTTCTTTAAAGAGACTCACCAACCTCTCAAAAATTAAGAATGTGAAACAGTGTACCTTGGTGTAATATCTGCAGCCCTTCTCTCCAAGGGTCACTAGGAGAAGCTTCAAATTGTCATGCCATAGGGACATTGCAGAAGCATCATCTATTTTGTCACTTCCAGTGAGGAACTCAAGTTCGTTATCACTGACCTTGATCACATCTGCCTTATCCCATATGCTCATGATCTGCTTTCGGGCCTCTTCAGCTGAGGGCCATAGTGGCAACCGAAGGTTGGGGTCGTATGAGAGCAATGCCCCAGCATCCTTGGCAACCTGCATTGCTTTCAAATGTGCAGATCTGCACGGCTCCACAATCAAGCTTATTGATCCATAGTGAAACACTTTAGCCTGTGGAAATGTATGCAAACATGAGTCATTGGTCTTTTTCTCCAAACAAAAACCAAAAATTAATGAGACAATAGACACAAATCTCACGCCTCAAGATTGCATAAACTTTATCCAATAGCATCCCGGATGGCCTAAATGTATCATTTTGCAAATCTCTGTAAGAGTAAGATTGGTTTTTTGCATTATTCTTTATCTTTTTTTTTTTTTGTTGGGCCATACGACTCATTGTGTAAAGTGTGATACATAATCCAAACTTTCCTCATGCTATGGATCCTAACTCATTTTACTCTTTATAAGTCACCTAACAGCCCTACCACACCTCCCCTTTTTCCTTGACTGAAGAATTGTTCAACACCTTATTAGGCGAAAAAACCGGATCCAAGAGGATCTGACTGGAAAATCCAGCTGGGCCCTGTGCGTGCGGGACCCAACTCTGAGGTGTTAATATGGTGGCGCGTAACAAAAACGGCCGGCGACCACTTACCATTTGCATACGCTTCACGAAATGCCGAAAAATTCTTCACAAATTACCGATTACTATTTGTCAGAAATCAAACTCCGCTTGCATGCTAAAATAAATTTCTTTAAGATCAGACATGAATCAATTTTCTTTTTCTTTTTCTTCCTTCGTTTCTTTCTTTTTCTTTTTTTTTTTTTTTTAAATCAATAAATTGAAATTATACTGTGTTTGAAAAGGGATTTTCTTTATTTCACCAACTCAGTCTAGGGACCGTATGTACGACGGTATACCTAATCCGCATTATATTAGCCATAATAAGCCAAAAGAAAGCCCAAAATATTTGATTAGTCAAAAACTCAAAATAAGTCAGAAATGTCAAAAGAAAGATCACAAAGACCATCCACGTTTATTAGAGTGCAAGAAAAAGTTTCAGAAATTAACAAAAACAATAAAAATCCGTATAAAAGAAACAGGATAGATCAAAATCAATAGTCCAATATATACAGATATTTTTACGTATATATAATTGGATGATGGCGACACTTACAGATCTAATGAGCTCGAGATTCAATTCCTCAGGAGTCAGCAACATGTCAGCACTGGGATTCCTGTAGAACATGAATTCACGCTCTCCATCGGCGCGAAGAGTCACGAAAGCGAGAGCGGTGCGTGCGCCTTTATCGAAGGGGATTCCATCGGCGGAGACGCCGTTTTCCTTCAAGATTCCGGCGAGCATGTGGCCGAACTCATCATCGCCGAGTTTTCCGATAAAGGCAGCCTTTCCGCCGAGCCTCGACACCGCTATGGCCACGTTGGCAGGAGCACCGCCTGGTGCTTTTAAGAATCCCGGCGCCTCCGCCAACGACACGCCGGAAACCGTCGGCACAAAATCGATTAACATCTCGCCAAAACTGACGATCAAACCATTTGAACTACCGCCTGAAGCCATTTCGATTGTTTCAAGAACGAAGATACAATTGTATGTATTGATTGCAGATAGAAATAGAATAGAGAAGAAGAGTTTGGTTCCGGAGGATGTTACTATATAGGAGAAGGAGGGGGGTGACTGGTGAGGTGGTAGAAGGCATGGGGACTAAAAAGTAAAAGAGATATTATTAACTAAATTAAACTATAAAATTTATCCAATTGGGATAAAAAAATTGTTTTTTTTTTTTTGACATTATTGCAAATGGTGTTTTAGATTTTTTTTTCCCCACACACGATGCAGAGATATGGTGTTTTTAAATAATTAAGGCCGAATATATAATAGGAAAAAAAGTGATCCTATATGATAGGTTTATATAGAGAGAATAAAATTACAATTTTACCTACATATTCTCTCTTTTTTTATTGCAGAACATGGGACGAAATTATAATTTCACACTCTTTTTGTAAATACATTTGTATATTTATCTGTACAAATAGGTTAATCCTACGAAAAATAAAAGGGGAAACACGAGAAATATGATGTCTATTGTTACGGTGGTTGGGATGATGTTTAGAAGTTGACTTACAGTTGTTAATTGTAGTATATATTTTTTTAATTAGTAATGGTTTGATTGCTGAAATTGATTTGGTACTAAATGTTCATATGAAGAAAACCACCGACCCCAACGGGGGTAGAGGTAACCTTTTGTTCAAAATGGCAAAAGGAATTTTTTTTTTAATGTTTTTTTTAAAGGGAAGGGGTTGATAACAAAAGGTATTTGAACAATGAATCAAAAATTTTAAAAAATTAAAAAGTGAAAAAAAAAATCCAACCAACAATAAATTAAATTGACTTAAAGAAACATAAACAAATAGCAAAAATCATGGATATTCAGAAACAAACAAACCAATTCAGAACTGAATTTTTTACTAGTTGCTAAATATTTTGCATTTATTTAGCTCATTGTGCTCAACTTATTTCTAGTACAGTTGCATCGAGTCAATAGACAGGTGTGATAATATTAACCCTATCAATAAATTTATTTCTCTTTTACTATCAAACGGTTTTTTGTACACATTCATTTGGTAAATTTGGCTTATATTTAACATCAAGCATGCTAAATGTAAAAGTCTCAGTTCCTAGGGCAAGTAGGATGTTACAAAGTCGAGGATAGCGATATACTACGTGCAGTGAGTTTTAATGCATAGGCTATAAATTTAATATATGAACATTAATTATCAGCACATTCTATGGTGTATATTGGACTCAATGTAATTATATGGAAGGCTCTAATTGGACACATTGAGAGATAGGTCTCTTGATGTATCTAATGAGAACCTACTACGTAATCCATTAGACACTATAAAATAGTATCCAATAGACATCATAGAAAAACCGATTAATTATTGACATTGTAACGACCTCATCAAAACACTTCCACAAATGCACTATAAAGAAAACTTGACATCTAAATCCAATAAGGTAGAATTACTAGAAGTGCAATTCATGATCATTTTAAACGGAATTTTCTAACGAAAATCTTTTAGTGGTAATTATTATGAATAACCTAATACTAATACACAAAAAATTCTGTCCTTTTTTTATTTGGGGGGATTAATAAGATGTCTCTAAATCCAAGAGTCTGTTGTTAACAAAATAAATAATTAATTTGTAAATTTCTTAGTTAATGCGGATAAAAAGGTGGATAATTATATTTTGCATTTAAGGAGAAACTGTAGATATTTATAGAAGTGGGGTGGAGGAGACATAATCAAATGGGGCTGGCATTGCTTAAATCTAACTTGACTGCTATTATCCTGCCAACTTTTGGCTATGAAGTGATAGAAAAACTAATAATGAATTCAATTCATTGCTTTCTACATCTAAAACCAAACTCTGATATTCCCCTTTTATCCATCTTAAATTATAATTTACTTTTTTTTTTAAAGAAAATGTGACTATTTCACCTTTTACGTCTTTCTATTTAATGTGTATTGTTATCAATAAATAAATATTCTATATGTCCTAATTATATAGGCTACATTTCATTTTTCTCGTTCCAATTATTATATGTTTATTTATAAACTGAGGAATGTCTAATTGTTCTTTTACCAATTATTTTCCACTTGAAATTTTATTTATGTTTGTGAGCATACGTGGCACACATTCAGACTACAAGTGTAGAGTGCTAATAACTTAGATGTGTGCCATACATACATGATATTATGCCTACATGTATGTAAAATAAAATTTCTGTATTTTCCACTATTATTAGCATGGGAAGAGACACTAGGAAGATGTTGTTTTGACTTATTATTCAATAAGGTACTTAAAAGTTTATTGTGAGTAGCCTAGGAAACGCTTCAAGTTTATTTCAATTGGTATGTGTTAGTGAAATGATAAAAGAATTAATTTATGTTACAATATTGTATCTATAAGTAGATTTAAACTATATAGTGAAGAGTAATGTTATTTAACATCACTGGTATTTGACACCATATCAAGGTGGCACAAAATGATAAGTTGAATTAAGTAGATCATTTATTTATTCATTTAATTCTACTTATCATTTAATGACACATTGGATGCCACATAGACTGATGTAAAGCACTACTGGTGCTACATAGCATTATTCTATAGTGAAATATGTGGGCTGTCGTGTAAAGTTACAATGTTTCAAAAATAAATGTGCCTTACAAAATCCATTTCGATTTCTAAGAAATTTTTGACAAGGCTGATTTTTCAACATTAACTAAAGTCCCGATTTTAAAGTTCCTCAATCGTCCTTTGAACAAATAAAAATAAAAAATAAAAAAAATAATAATAAAGGAGGGATCTTCAACTGGATCGGACCATTAAACTAACCAAACCCCTTGAAGCCGCGAATTCTCACTACTTACCGGGGAAATTAGTTTGGTCAGTAACCACGGAATTCAAAAACCGGCGCTGGTTGGTGGGGGAAAACCCAAGGTTGTTTTCACGTATATTGATTTCGGCTTGCCAATACAGCCCATTGGTTTTTACTTTCTTTAGTTGTATTTTTTTATTTATTTTCTTGCTTTGGAAGGTGTGTTTTTAGGTTTTTCTTTTCAATGATTAATCTTGATTTTATTTTTGTACTCAAAATAAAATCGATGGTTGGCACTACATATTTATTACAAAACTTTTCACAAAAATAGATATATAAATTCTAATAAAAATATTTAAAAGCTCCACACAAGTTTTGTAACAAAACTTCTCATCTAATACACACCACTTATATATATTATAAATTTTAACACGTCGTTTCCATATCAAATTTTCAGCTAGATTTCCTCATTACCATAACCATTCCCCATTATGGGCATGTGTTAAGATTTTTTTCGCCTGTAACATCATCATTGGTTGTTCTTATTAACACTTCTCAAAATGGACGAGTGATGATTTATGTTGTCACTACCTTCTAAAGTATAACCAACAACTTATTTATTAGGAGTAACATCATTGGTTGTTTGGAGCATGATATTGCATTAATATTTAAAGAGAAAATATTAGGAGTAACATAAAAGTGGGGGGCAGAATGCAACAAGTAAGAGCATCTCTAATGCCTAGTCAAGGTCGAATGTCATGACTCAAAATTCAACATGAGAGAGATAGAGAGAAAAAGGAGAGAGAAATCGAGTGGGAAGAGAGAGAAAAATGAAAAAAATAGAGGGAAATTCAAAAAAGATGAGAGAGATAGAGACAAATTCAAAAAGAATAATAAAATAATGATTGACATGGTGAAGATGAATGTAAATATATGACATTGCACATTACACAATGAAGAAAAGGTGGAGAAAAAGTGGGGGTAAAAGAAATTAAAGTTATTAAAAGAAAAATAAAATAAGAAACATATAAGACTCATCAATTTTTTTGTGTGTATCTCTCTTATATTAAACTTTAAGTCATGACATTCGACCTTAACTATGCATTAGAGATGCTCTAATAATGGAAACAGAAACTTGATGCAAGGAGAGTTTGTTTGATCAAGAGTGAATGTCAAAGTGAATCCTCCTTTTGTCCGGCAAAGACATTCCACTTTTCTTTTTTTATCATTCTCAAATTGTATTCTCATTTCCTTAGTTAAATTTTTAATTTTCTAATATGCTTTCATTTATTATGTATAGTAATTAACAATAAAAAAAATAAAGTGAAATATTAAATAAATTAAATGAGATCGGAAGAGATATATTCTTAAATTTTACGTTTTCAATAAGATTAATTAAATTTTCTTTATTTATATAAAAAATGAAAAGAAAATATCTTTATAGGATGGATAAAGTAATTATCTTCTATTATAATTTTTCCTTGAAAAGATTACAAAATTTATCAACTTTATATAAGTCGAGAATGCACAACTGGACGGAAGAGGTACTCAGATATATGTGCGCACATGATTAGACAATAAGAATCAAAGAGTAGACATAAAGCAAAGCTAAAATATGCCTCCCTACAAGAAAAGGGCTCTAGATTAGATGGGGCTTCAAGACCAAGATAAGAACCTAACCCTAACCAAACTAATAAAAATAAATAAATAAATAAATAAATACATAATAATTAAGGGGAGGGTTCCATAAACTAATAATTTCGACAAACATACAAATCATCATAACCCTTAACTTTAAATAATCTAACGATCTAGATCTGTCACCTAATACCATTAAATTATAATTTCTCCCTTCCAAACAGCCCAAATTTCCTTAAGAGTTGGAGAAATAAACACCTTTTATGAGTCTTTCTTTGCAAATTTACTTCCAGGCGTGCTTTACAATGCAATTAGAATAAATTAAATATGAGAGTAACACTTGATTAAATCTAAAAGGTATGTTAGATTCGTAAACTGTAAATTTCCCATGTTGCCTGTATTTCGATTCAAAACGTCATCTCTAAAGGATATGAACTTGTAGATTTATTTTTTTTTTAAAAGAAAAGAAAGGCCTTATCGGTTTCCTAAAAAATTGAATCGGAAACATTCAAAATCATATCCAAAGCGGCCTTGTGCATTTAATGTTTTTATTTCCACAAAGAAATTTTTGACGAATTAATCAGCTATCAGAGAAGACACTAGTTAGCCATGAAGGAGGTTAATTGGGTGGCAGTCCGCGGTGAAGGAGGTTAATTGGGTGGCAGAGAAAGAACTTGGAAGAAGCAGCTGTGCGTTTGTGAAGATTACTTTAAGACTTCAACTTTGGAAAACTTTGAAAGTTTGAGCTGTTTGGATGGTAGAATTGTAATTTTTTTTATTTAATGGGATTAGGCAAAAAGATATTAGCCCTTAAATTATTTAAAGTTAAGAGTTATGACAATTTGTCAAAAATATTTGTCAAAATCATTGGTCCATTGAACACTCCCCATAACCGATCTAAGGAAAATGGCTTTTGGAATGATTCGATTTTGATGACCCAATTTTTTAATTAATTTTTTTATTCATTATTGTATATTCTACTTACTCCATTTTATTTGTCCTTGTCATATTTTTTCATATATGAGTGTTGAAGAATGGGATGGTAACTCGTACTTTAAAGCAAACGTGCCAGTTAAGAAAAAAATTTATAATACTACTCCAAAAGGACAAAAACTCAATGCTCATAGCTAATGAAGAATTTAAACGTATGTTTAAAAATCCCAGTTTAAAATTAAACTCTTAAATTTACAGATAATACAGTAAATACTTTTAAAATGCTAAAAATTTATTCACCAGTAAGAGGGTGTTTTTTGCAACATATATATATTTAATAAGAGAAGGGTGACTTTTCCCGTTCTTTTTCTGGCTCTCTAAGATTTTTGGCTCTATAAGATTTTTAGTGATATCATTTAATTTTTTTTGTATTTTTATTTTTATCATTTTTTTAGATTGTTATAATAATTTTTTAAATAATATTTACTTTTTCCTTTATTAACTCATATCCGATCTTCAATTCACGGCGGTTTATTTAGCCAAATATGTTGAATTAGGGATCTGTCACTTATCGAATCGAACACGAAATTAATTGTGAGTTCTATTTAAAAAACACACATAGTAATTTTTATGATTCGAAACTCAAGCATAACACGTCTCTAAACTAATAAATTTCTAAAAATCTGTAACATTAATTGTAAATTTTAATTTTCAATAATTTTTAAGAAATTTTTGTATAGTTATTGTAGTGCAATAATCAATTATTTTTTAAAAATTATAGTACTCTAATTTGTGGATTATATAATTAAATTAGAATTTTTTGATAATTTAAATCTTACCGCATTTAGAGTTAGATTATTTATTTGAGAGATAGACTGAATATTAATACAGTTGTACTGTAATAGTTGTTCAACAATTTTTGTTAAACATTTTATTTTTATTGAATCACCTCAATTAATTTTTATTTATATATATAATTAAATGGTGCTGTAATTCAAATAAGTGTTACAGCAATTATGTTTCTCACATTCTAGACAGGAGGTCCTGGATTGAAACACACTCGCCTCTCTCCCCTACCCTACCCTATCATATACCCACTGTATAAAAATAAATTAACTGGTACAAAAAATATTACTGACAAATAAATTCAAATATAATCGAATGGTTATAAAAACTTATGTTTCATAATATTAATATGACTTAACTAGCTGTATTAATAATTTATATTAAATTTTTTTATAAAAATTCATTGGCATTTATTATTAGAATAATTATAAGGAGAAATATTTATTTGACATAAATAACTGATATTAGTTCCCCTCTCACCCCCTATATGCACTGTATGAAAAAAATTAACTGGTGCAAATAGTGTTATCGACAAATAAATAAATCTAAATATGAAAGAATAGCTATAAAAACTTATATCTCATAATGTTAACATATGACTCAATTGGTTATATTAATAATTTATTAAATTTTTGTAAAAAAAAAATTATTGTCATTTGTTATTAGAGTAATTCTAAGTAGATATCTTTATCTGATATAAATAACTGATATTTGTTAATTGGCAAACGTGAATTGGTTGTTTATATGCAAGTGGTGAATTTGAAGGCTCACGGTCATCAAATACATAGTTAACAGCTAAACATATCACTCTTTCATACTAGATAAACATGTCTCCCTAAAATTACTAATGTTATTATTACTTTAAGATCTCATGCAACGCACGAGTGAGAATTATAGTAAGATTGAATAATAGAAATTATGCTATGATTGCTTTCAGCAATAACGGCTAATTACAAGGCTCATAACCCTGAACGGTTCTCCCCATAGACTTGAATCAAACATAGAAATAATTATAATTAGCCACTCAAGGATTATAATATATTGAGACAGACTACAATAGAAATCACAACTATGTAGGGTACATGACTATATGATAGCATAAGATGGCATACATTTATTGTTAGATTATTTTTATGCAATTAGCCATATATATTTTAATATACAGGCATGCACAATCTAGTGTCATATGTATGATTGGCACAAGATCGGGACAATGTTGTTTTCTTTGTATCCTTCAAAGTTTGACGCCTTTTGTTTTCAATGTTATTTTCATTAACATTTTGTTGGGCAGAGATGTGTTCCTAGTTCAAGATGGATTAGATAGAACAAAGAGAATTTCACTTTTCCAAAATAAAAAAAAAAGGGAAAAAGAAAGTTGTGATACGCAGTGTTCTAAATCGAGTTTTGAGTTGAAACTAAACTTCTGAGTCTAGATGCTATTAAACATGTCAACACGTGCTAAAGTAAAAAGTATGATAAAACATGAAGTATCAAATCTACAAGTGTGGGATGAACTTTTTAGAACACATTAATGCATACTCCCTCTAGTCTGGCAATGTTAAAATAAAAATAGAAACAAGGCAAATGGCACGAGTGTGTGCATGTCATATGGCTACTATTGTCATGACAGGCATGACCATTTTTTTTTTTTTTAAGGAGGAGTCATGAAGTAGTTCATTGACATTCTTTTTAATTGCATTATCAACGAATCATTCATGAATAACTCATTTACGTTCTTCTTCATTGCTTATAACATCTTAGATTAAATTTACCTTTCCTATATATTATAAGAGGCTTAAAAATTTGTACACTTAAAAATTTGTACAACTAAATATGCCAATAGTACAAAAGAAAAATTGTATTATGGACATATGTCGCAATATCCTATCGTCCCTTGGCCGTGCGCATTTCATTTTCCTTTTCTTCATTTTTTCTAATGCGCATTTCTTTTTATTTTTCGTTATTTAGTTATTTATTTTTTAACTGTAATGAGTACCAGCTCTATCCCAAATCCCAATTCCTTCCATTTCCTCTCGTGTTGTATAAAAGAGCCCACTCACAAATGGAATTTAGGGTCTGTTTGGCATTGATTATAAACCAAATAGTTTATTACACATTATGAAATTTAAATTTTAAAAACACGTGGCTTAATTTGATTGGTTAAATTTTGAAAAGTTGTTATTTGATGTGTTTTGAGAGTGAGGTGTTAATGAGAGAATTTGACAAGTGTCTCAATAATTTAAAATTCAAAATGTCTTATAAACTGTTTTGGTTTATAATTAATGTCAAACAGACCCTTAATCTTAGGGAATTGGGTTGTGCTAGCCGCCTCTGTAGTATGGTCCCATGAGCGTAAACAGTTAAAAAAATTTTTCCCACAACTTTTTAAAGGCTTTGGTCTAGAATCGGGGTGAGCCAGGACGCAGGGGGGCCTACCCTAGCTCCGTCCTTGGCTTCTTAGACATATAATTTACGTCACGTCTTGAATTTCTTCAGATCCAAACTCTTGACTCAAGTATTAGCTTCTTTCCTAACATCAGGACTCAAGTTTGTGATTTGTTATCAAAGACCCATTTAGCCATTCCCTTGTGCAACATTGTACCTAGAAGAGCAATAATACTACGCTTTGAATGAATGACGTATGTTTTCATATCTCTCTTTAATTTTTCTATAATAACCCTTTCATTATAAAATAATTTAGCAAACGGATCTTCTATAACCCATTATACAGGATGGTAAATGAATTAAGGAAAGTTTAATCTACTTAAATTTGCACACAAGTGTGAACATTTTGACAAATCATTTTGATTAAGGAAAATTGGCGCAAATGGTTCTCAGCTTATGGTTTGGTTGAAATTATAGTAGTTGCTACATTAAATCACGGGTGCTTGATAGCTTGCCACTTGTTATCAAGCATACACGTTGACAAGTTTTCATAGAAGTACGATCATTACTTAACTTTGTAAAATTTTACACTAACACATTCTTTATGGGGCATTCTGTTTTATTTTTTGTTGTTTTCACCTCTGACTCTCTTCAAATAAAAAGAAAAGAAAAAAGAAAAAAGAGCACAACATGGCACAATGTTGGAACATATGTTAAGCAAAGTAAATTCTCATCATAATAATTGAATCCGAAAAAGCAAGAGCTCTCTCTCCACTTATTGAGATATGGTTTTCTTTTCACAGACGAAGTCGCTTAAGTTGTATTGATTAATTGTACTTGAACCTTTATTATCCTTCCCACTTATTCAATATCCACGATCTTTAGTGTCAATTACATATTCCCAATTTCTCTTTTAATCATCTTCACAATTTCTTTTACGTCCAATTACTTTTAGTATTATTATTATAACAATCACAATTCTTATGAATATTGCTGATGCAAACAGGTTTTATTGCTAATAATAAGTTCCATATCGAACTATGCAAAAGAATGAAGTAGATGGTAGACTATAAAATCCAACAATAGTACATAGTGTACTATTGAAGACCAGGCAAACATTGACATGTCTTGTGCAAAAAGTGAATAATACTCTAATTTAATTGATTTATATTTTTATATTGGAACTTTTGAATTTTGAATATCTGAAAACCTGTACATGCACAATTTTCCACCCACCTTTCAACGTGAAAATGTCAACAGATTAAATTAGAAACCCGATCTCCCATTTTGTTTAAATGGGGTAGTTTCATTATTGTATATATGTATGAAGAATTATATGTAAGAATGTATGATGTCTTTTAAACGATCAAGAACTTTACTATTACTAACTCTATCGATCTTACTGATTCAACTAATATATACTTGTGTTTTAGTATTTTCTATATAGTGTAAATATTATAGATTTATATTTAATTATTTAATAATATATTTTAGTAAGTTTTTTGACCCGTATAATGCACGGGTGGTTTAACTAGTTTAGTTTAATCTCCAATTTTGTTTAAATGGGGCGGTTCCATTTCTTACCAACCAATTTAACAAATGAATTTAAATAACATTCCAAATGAATTTAAATAACATTCCTTAGATTAAATGAATCATTTACTCTCATAAAGCCAATTAAATTATTTTCCCATCCATAAAAAAGATTCTAAATTTCGATTTCAATTATCTCAATTCCCTACCTCCATGCGACCCACCGCCTCTAATCAAAATCATTTTTAAACCAGAAACAAAAAAGAGAGATTTTTTTCCAACTTATTTATTGCTTTCTTTACCAAACCCTCAAATAGAATTATAAAAATGCATAACAAAAATTGATGAAAAATCAACGTCGATTATATAATTAGCGTCATACATATGTTATTTTTGCCTTATTTTCTGGTACTCATGATATTATTGCCATTTTTTGTTATGAATATGAAGCAAATATTCATTTTTTATTTGAATGCCAGGTCAGATTATTTGTTTCCTCAGATGTACGTAGATCCATGTGAAAGTTCTTCTTTCAGCTACACATTTTTTTATGACATAATATCGACTATAAATAAATTGACATAAGTATTTTTTATTTTTATACAAAGGATAGAGGAACATATGGGCAATCGGGGAGGCGGCACATATGTTCAAATCTAGGACCTCTTGCACAAAACTTAACCATTGCAGTATTTATTTGAACCACGATAAATCGGCATAAGTTTAGTTGTGAGATAATTACGAACTAGAATTTTGATGATGATGATGATAATAATAATAATATAGAGATATAATAAGAGATAAATTTGGGAGTTGATTTGATTGGAGATTCACCAACAAAAGTAAATTAGAAGAATCAAGAAGGAAAATTAGAATGTTCATAGGAAAGGAGAGATAGAAAGTGATTGGACTTATGAATAGAAATGTAGACTATCGTATTCATTTAATTTAAGGAAAACTATTTTTTGTCAAATATATTGTTAAATTAATTGGCAAGTGGAACCGCCACTTAGATCAGGATAGTACTACTATACTACTCCTTTTTTTTTTTTTTTGGTAGTCAATTAAGCGGCAAATATAGTAGCGTATGAAGCGTTAAAGTGTGCTACAGTTTTCACTAGTATTAAATTATAAATCTTCCGTAATCGCATGAATCATGAATTGTAGTAACTATAAAAATGTCGTTTTATACTATGTTTTTTCCCAGATATGTTGCTATCAACTATCACATTCTATACGATAATGTTATCCGGACAATTTGGGAAATATTCCATACTCAGATTGGTGACTATTTTTGTTTTTTTTTCATTTAATTTCGTAAGAATCTTGCTTTTATAATGCGAGTCCAACTCATATAAGGTGCCAAAAGTATTCATAAGCCACTTTCATTTGCTTCGAGCTAGAAAATTCTGGTACTGTACAAGTACAGAAATACTAATCACAAACTTACATATGTGTTTAAGGGTTCTAATTTAACAATATATTGAGTCTCATGTATGAATCTACATATCGATTCTTGATTTTACTAACAAAATGAATATGATCTTGCTAGAATATTCACTATTATATAAAAATAATCTGCTCAATTTCTTAATAGCTCTTTTCGATTTTTGCTGACAAATTTATCCTAAATTCTAGTCATTCTTTGTTGATTCAAAAGATGCAAAAGAAGTATAAAACTAAAATTACGCTGGGCTCCAAAGCAACATCCCTTCTTGAGATTCAATTACTCTTCACCGTCCTCAATATCTTTGTTCTTTCACTCGATATTTTCTTTCTCTGTATCTTTATTCTTTTTCTCGTTCCTTTCCTTCTCAATGACTTTATTGTCTTTCTCGGTCTTCTCTTTCTCCACGTCTTCATTCTTTTTCTCAATTTTTTTTCTACATCTTCATTCTTATTTCTCAATCTTTTTGGAGTCATTTTTTATATTTTTTCTTATGACATATAAAAGCAAACCAACAATTATTTGAATAACGATAAATAAAAATACGTAAATTCCACAAGGCATTTGATTGTTATACAGATGAAAATTAGAATTAGATATAGAGTAAAAAATAAAATACAAATTCAGCAGCCGGAAAAATAGAGCAAAGATCAAGCATTTTATAGAGAAGATTGAAGAGAAGTTTTTAAATTAGTTAGCGTGCATTTTCTTAATAATTATGATATTTTGAAGGGTTTTAATATTTGCCCAATTAAAAACGGAATAATAATGAAATGTCATGCATATAGCTAGATACATATCTCACTAGTAATAGTAATTAATTATTATTATGCATGGAATTTATTATATCAAATATATTTGAGAATATGTTAATAAAGAAAAAAAGAAGAAGCATTTTGTCAATAACAATCTGCACAAGACATTTAGCTAAAATACTTTGTCAATATATTGTGGTGCTTGAACATTCCTAATAACATTTGCATAAGACATGTAGGATGAATCTGTTAATAAGTTGCTCCTTTTCATAGCTCGTTCCACTTTCCCCTCTGTGTTTGAGAAGGTTGCCCCTCGAAAAATTTTTCACACTTCTTTCTTCTCTAAGTAAAAATTACGGTACTTTAAAAGAATGGTACTATGGTAGATAATTATTCTTTGATGATGATATAACTAGTTTGGACCATTTAGTTGGTTTTTTAATTTGCTTTTAACCCAGGCCTACTTTAGGCCTTGAGGCGACGGCTTCTTGAGTCTTGCTCGATATCCCAGCCTATGGGCAATCAAATAATAATTTTTGAGGCTCACTTGAAATAACGATCACCAAGCAAGTAGCAACTATTCCAACGTCAAGCCATCCAAAGTGGGTAGCTGTAATTAAGACGTATTAAATTAATAGTACTTAATATAATGCAAATTTGTCATATTTTTTTCCTCAAAATATTTCCGCATGGAAGAAAGACATCGTCTTGGTCTCACTATCCTCACTGGCGTCCATCTTGGTTTTGCCATCTTTCTCAATGTCCTTTGTTTTGGTCTCACTGTAATGACCCACAAAATCTACCTGCTTACATTATGAGTCTTTTATTGTTGAGTAGAACTATTAAATTATTTTAACGATTAAGTGATGAAAAGAAAAAGAATAAATGTAAAATATGTTAATATTTGTAATAGAAGACTTTACTCGTTCGCTTTAGAATATTTCAACTTTTCTTATTGTTAACAATTTTGGAGTTTTCAAAATGCTATTATATAGTACTCTACAAGAGCTTCGCAAGAACACCAAGAACTCCTTATTTAGATTTCATTTGATATTTCGAAATTAAGTTGAAAAGTGAGTCGATAAAAAGACGAAAGAAAAAGAAAAAATATACATTTATACACAAGGTTGCCATGCGGTGGGCCAACAGTAGGGCAAAGCGGAGAGAAAATATGGGAGCATCTTATTGGTCTTTGTGGCATCCAATTAATGGAAGCCATTTATCAAAGAAGCATTGGACACATGTGACTATAAATAGGGTCTCTAATTGATCAGGAGTACCGAGTTCAGTACTTCATGAAGTACTGGACTTTTTTTCCCATAGATAGCCAAGGATTTTCCCATTCCCTTTGCATCAAACCATTTCTTCTCTCTCTTTCTTATTCTTTCTCTCACTCTTTCTCTCCCCTTCTCTCCTGCGTATACAACTTATTTCTTAATTCCCTATACTTTAACCTATGCCCACTTTGATCCCCTGACTACTCAACTAGATTCTTTACAAGAGAATTCTATACCCATGCACTAAAATAATAGAAAGGGTGAGTTATCCACCTATAAGGGAATTAAGACATAATTCTAAATAAATAATATATCCTCCTTATACACTCTAAAAATTGGAGAATAAGAAAGAAAAGTTGAAAGCATGATGTGATAAAGAATGAGGAAGCAAGAAAAGAAGAAGTTAATATCGCAAAGTAATCCCAATTAAAGATTTAATGTGAGTGATCTTTACACCATTTTAAGTGTTCCTCAAACATGCTTATATGAATTATTTGAGAAAAGTCATGTGTTTGTAATCTATAATAATAACAGTACTATTATGTGAGAAAATTCCTATATTTGTAATATATGATGATGATAATACCATTATTCAAGGGATTTTCCCTAATGTCGAGTATTGGTCATGATAAAACCTATGATGAGATAAGTTATACTATCTGAAGTAAGTTATGTGTTCATGTTATGCATAACAATTAAAGTATAACTGTTTTTTTCAGAAAAAAGAATTACATCTAGATCTTTCCCCATCAATTTCAAAAGAGACTTATATTTGGTTCATGAAATATTTAGTGCCAAAGCACTTCTTTCAATTGGGTTGTGGGAGACTACTAAGGTAATCTATGATCAAACCTTCAGAATCAGTTATAGTTTTGTGAGACACCTAGGTGACCTGTGATCGAAACCTTGATACGAGTACCAACCGAACAATTTATATTGAGCACTCGGGGTAAGACATGTCTATGATGTAATTCAGGCCCAAACTCACGTTTTTAAAAAGAAAACCCGCAAGTGTAAAGATTTCTCACTGAATATTCTATATTCCTTCTCTTCCATATTTTCCAAATTTTAGTTACTTAGAACTATGTGAACCATGCTCTTTAAAAGCCTCAGATGGATGTCTATATGCCAATGTTATCAAGTCAAGACCTATGGGAAATGCCTTGTCACTACTAACCGTTGACATTGGGAGGATGAACACTATGGACTTATTACAGACCTCAATTATAAATATAAAATGAATTAAGTCATCAACTTTGACAGTTCTAAAAATAAGAAATAATGAATATTAAATAATGATAACTACAAATAAACCCTTGACGAGGAGAAGCTCAAGGCCGAGATGTCACACTCACCATTTTTCTCAGGATCTTTTGATTTAATGTCACCATCTTTCTCAGCTTTTTGGTTCTTTTTATCTTTTTTCTCTCTACGAGAACAGTAAGCAACTAGGCCAACAACAATTTCAGTCAAGATTACTATAACCTCAACAATGAAATTATAATTGAAGGAAAACAATTTTGGTTGTATGGAAATGGAAGTTTGATGAGAAAGTAGAAATCAAGAAAATAATAGAGATCAAGTGAAAGAATTTTGTGCTGCTAACAGTGTAAATTAAAACGTTGAACTTATTAAACTTTAAGAAGATTGAGGATACGGTTTTATTAGCATGTTATGGATCTTTTATTAATTGTCATTGTCGCTAAATAAATATTGAATGTGTTTCTACAATTTTAATATTTTTATATCACTACTCCTATAAAAGAGCCAGTTTTGTCAAAAATATGACCTGATTTCTGAAAATGCCCCTGAAGTTATCTGCTAGAGTGTTTTGTTCTCAGCCACACAATCTTATCTCTCGATTGTTCTTTCATTGTTCCACTTGGAACTATCCGACCTCTCTCTCTCTCTCTCTCTCTCTGTGAACTCTCTTCTTCATCAATCGATTCTTCCTCTTCAAAGTCGTCAACCACACACAAACACATCATCTTTCTCTTTCTCAACTCCCATCTTTTATCAAATCGATTCGTCCGTAGGTCGATTAGGGCTTTTCTGGCCAGAAATTGACGGGTTCAAAGGAAAGTAGCTATAGCTAAGTGTTCCGTTTCAGCCACTATGTAAGTTGTGAGCTAGGTTTTGATTTATTAACCGAGTTCATCCTTGTTGTTTGGTTTTTCATTTTTTCACAATTTTTGCTTTGTGTTTGTGGGTTAGATTGGGTTGTTTGAGCTCGACTGTGGCTGCTTCCTGGCATTTCATACGCTTCTATTTACCGACAAAGTACAAGGAATAATATTAGAGTTTTGATTTCATGTGTGCAACCTTTGTCTGTTACAAACTGCCAAAATTTTCTTATGGATGCTCCCACAGTTTCTTTATGCTCTAGTTACAAGGAAAACATGTTTCATCCTTGGGAGGTTTCCTTTACTATGTTAAATGTGAGTCTTTTTTTACTTTACCCGCGTTTCTTGTTTTCTTTAGGATTATGGTGTTATTTTTCTGGATCCTATATCTCTCCATATTTTGTATTTCTTCATGAATGCTATGATATGCAATTTTACTGTCTTTTCATAGGAGTCAAAACTGTTAGATGTTTATTTTATGCCTGTCAATTGTATTGGTTCCAAATGAGTATTGCCAAGCCGGGCCTGTTTTGTATAATTGTTGGAATTGTATTGATATATGAGATATTTAAGTCATTGTTATCTAGAACTTGTAGAGTGCTTCTTTCTTGCCTAGCATTTGTCCTTGCATTCTGTGTATGGAAGCTAAAGAAGCTACAAACTAGATGCTTGAAGCAGCATCTGCAAGGCCAATAAATCCCAGAATTCATAGCCTACATCACAAATAGCCCAAATAAGATGTCTCATTAATGAATCAGGTCCTCTTAATCTATAGCAAGATGTAAACAAGTAGCATTTGTAATACAAGTGTAAGCAATGTGACAATTAACAACACTGAGAGAAAGAGAAAAAGGAAAAAGAATCAAAGGGAAAAAAGAAGGAAAAAGGATCAAAGAAAAAAATCCTCAAGTAATTAACCTTGAAAATGTTTTCTTCTGTGTGCGCAATTATCATAATAATCTCAATTGCCTTGGAAAAGATTCTCAGCAAAGTTGGAACAGTATGAAGTTCTCCTTTTCACTATTTATCATGTGCAAATGTTTGTGGGTTTTTGATTTCTTTGAAAACCATTGTTTGTTTGAGGTTTTCCTTTTTTTGATTCTTAAAAAAGGTAACTTTCTGTTGGTTAAAAATTCTGTCTTATTTTGACTTTTCTAGATCTAGAAATGAATATTAACAAATTAGTTGTTGGGTTATGTTCTTCCTTATCAAGAAGCTTGAGTTTTGATGGAATAGATAGTTTGGGGTGAAGATAACAATGAATTCTTGATTTCTTGTTTTCTTCATATGTATCTGTTGTTTCCCTATTGGAGTTCTTTGTTTTCTCAAACTGATGACCGTTATGCATGTTACCATGCTTTAATTCTGGAATTTATCTTTTATTCAACTGTTTAGAAATTAAGAAATTTCTCTAATTTTCTGCATAACAATTTCCTTGATATGAATAAGAAACATTGAAAAAGTTAACAAGCACCCAAAAACTTATATAACCAATGGCAATGTCACTATTTATCATTTGCCTGAATTCTATCTACAGCTCCTACCGTTGAAAACCAATATCAAGCATGCCATTTTACTAAAATAACAAACTCTCAAGTAACAAAAATTACCTTGCTTGTGACACTTTTAACTGTCTACTCCTTAAAGGTATAGGATTCGTCAAAAATACGAGTGCTTTGCTGAAAATGCCCTTGACATTTATAGACTATTGATTGCGAACAAACGCTTGCATCATCTGGTTCATAAATTGGTGTTCTGGAACTTTCTCTCCTCTCTATGATTGTTTCCTCTCAGATCTCTTACCCTCCATAGTGAGAAGGTGATTTATCTTGACGGATCTAATTTTTTTATAAGGTTGTACAGGTTTTTTTTTTTATTTTTTCTCAATTTCAAGTTCTTGCTTATGTTGGGTTTCGTTTTTTCATGATTTTAGCTCTCAATCAGGTCAAAACACAGTCTCAACTGCGGGTGCATATTTGCATCAGGTGGTCTCTCTATTATCACTTGATTTCAAAGGCGAAAACAGCATCGTCGCTCAAACGGTACAGATACTTTACTACAAAATTGCAAGATTTGCAGTCTGTCTTTTTGCTAACGTCACTAATTTTCCTTTTTGTTTCTGATCTTTATTAAAGTTGTTGGTAAAATACTTTCATCTTAAGAGGAGATCGGCAACTTTACTAGAGTTTTTAATATGTAAGATATATCTTGAAAGAATCTTCATTGGTTATAATTTGGAAGATTTTAAGATTTTGAGAAAGAATTTTTTTAGTTTTGGTTTCATTTCCATTATGGAGACAATTTGAAGTTGTAGATGCTAGACATTATATTACCTCCTTCAATTGAGTGATTTGAAAGTTCAAAACTGGTTGTAAATGTGGAGAAATCACTTTGATTCTTGTAGGTTTCATATTCCCATACCTCAAATAACTTCCGATCTTTCCAAATTAATTTACAAGGTTCATGAATTCAAGCAAAGAAATTTTTTACTTTATTATATAAATAAATTAAAAAAAAAAGCTCAGATGCTTCAAAATAAGCATAGAGGCATGGCTGTAAATGGGAAGAACTTTCTGCCGAGATTCCTTATTCTTTTTCCTTCCTTAGTTAGTGACTTTGTAATTATGTGCAAAAAACAACTTCTTTGTCAATTGTTTTTAACTGTTAATCACATATATATATATATATACACATTCTTGAATTTCTATTTAGTATATAAAATTTTTGCTTTTTCGTTTCTATATATAAATTTCACATTTTGAAGTTCAGAACCACTTATTGCCATTTTCCCCTCTGAGCATTGCATTGGATTCATGGCTTATGCAGCAAAATGAATCTGGAATGCTTCTTTGCAGCTTGGGCTAGAGTTCATGAGAAGGCATGGACTTTATACAATGAAAACATGGTATTAAAGCTAAATACATAGTTTACTGATATACCATCGATTATATTTTCCAATTATGACAATTAATTTGCTCGTGTTTGACATTTTGATTATTCTCTGTCCTGTGAAATTATTTTCCAATTGATTATATGAGAATGCTAATGGCTAGTACGGAGTTTGTTTTCAATCTAGATGAAGGAATCCACCCCAGATGAAGGAATCCACCGCTTTCAAGTTTGCTCTCAGGGAAGGTATGAAGGGTCTCACTCCTGCCCTAATAATACTATTTCTATTTATTGTAGAAAAATTGAAACTTGAGGCGAATTGCTATCTTTTTCCCTAGTTTAGCTTTTTAGATTACTAACAGATAAAGTAGTATCTTTGCATTTGTTTCCAAAGACTACTAAATATGCGATACAGAATGTATTTCACAATACCTTTTTACCTTTTTACCGTCGAGAAATAGCTTCCTTAACTTCCCTGTGTCTTAATATAATGTTGTGGGAAATTCATGCACAATTATGTTTGATTGGTCATCTATAGAGTTCCACGACAATTCTGAAGAAGTTCGGCAATTTATCCCAGGTAATTTTGACCTTTTTATTATAATTTATTTCAATGAAATTTTTTTTTATAGTCGTTAACTGTCACTCAATTTTATTGTGTGCGGCCTCTGGTGAGCGCCCATCATTACTTGATTTTCTGGTGGAAAAATAGGGGACTTGGGATGCCGGTAGCTTACATATATATACATATACACACTCACTATTCCGCTGTTAGAGAAAGGGGAAAATGGCTAAAAAGGCATGTGTTCTCTTTTGCCAACCACCAACTGGAAAGCAACTGCGATTTGCAAAAAAGAATGAGAAAATATGACTGTTGTTATGAGTGGACAAGAGTGTTAATGGGGAATTTCAGGAGATATAATAGTAGTATAATAAAAAATGACTTGGCAATGGTTAGTTCCTTGGTTTCCTTTTAATTGTGAATTTTTTATCTTTCGAATTGGGAATTTGGCATCTAAAAATGTTGTCATTCTGGATCATAACAAAATTGATTAGAAGTGCATGGAATAGCTGCTCTGGACAGGGGGCCACGATTTTTTATACGCTGCTTCCATTCGTGTTTTCCTTCTTGCTATAGATGTTGTTAGTGCTACCATTGTTAGACTGCTTATTTAGGTTACTATTATCATATCTGCTTCCAGCTAAATTTCCCAAATTGTTGGCAGTGGGATTTTGGTAGACAGCATTCATATTGCAAATACCATTCCTGTTGGGGGGTTTTAGCAACATGTTCAGGCACTTTGGTATCCAAATTTAGCATGTTGAATTTGAAGCTTTTAAACTTGTTATCTTCTTGATATCCAAAACTATCCGTGGCCTCATTTCAGTGGGACCTTGAGATTGATTCATCTATTTATTCATTCTTTTTTTCTTCATTATTTTTTATTAAATTTTGAAATTTTTTAATTTGTTATTCCCGAAACCATGTGCTAAAATTTATGCCTTTGCTGACTTTGATTTTCAAAATCATATTTACTTTTTATGAGTTAACATTTATTTAGTCTAATGTTTTGTTCTCAAAACTCAAGATCGGAAGAGGCTGATAATAAAAATGTAGAGAGCAGGAAGTACCTTAAGTGAATTAATATACGGGCAAGTAACTTTCTTATGAGTTGTATGCTGAGTTAATGAAATTACTTGGTATGTGAGAAATTATATATTTTGCTTTACTGATGTTGTTAAGCATTTATGTAGTGTTGTGCCAGAGATGGATGTGGCAGTAAAGTTGGTCAACTATTTCTTTTATTTATTTTAAGGGTTCAAGGATTGAAGGTAATGGTCTGATTTCAGCAATTTGAAGACTAAACTTCTTAAATTTATTGAGAATTTAATAAATATGCCTATCCTATTTTTCTTTTTCCTATGGTTGTTCTTCTTTGAAAGATACTAAATTTTGGAAGTTAATTTGAAATTTTGTTATGCGAGTTCTTATTTTTATAATGAAAGATCTTATTTTTATAAAGGTTGCCTCATTATTTTACGGCATCACAATCTATCGTAGAATTATGGTTGGTTGGTTGTTTTTCATAATTTAACAAATTTAGTCTTGATTTGTTCGTTTTGGTTAATTAAAGGGAAGTTCAATCTCTCTTCCTATGTATCTTTTCTCAATTTTGCCCGTATCCCTTGGTAAGTTTGATTAGCTTATGTCTTCTGTATATTCTTTTTCCCTTGCTCTTGCTTTCGAATTACTTTTATTTTTCTCCATGTCTTCAACTTCTTTTTATTTTCTTCTTGAAATATTGGGTTTTTTGGTCATTTTAGGTTTCATTTTGCACGCTGATCGTGTTGCAAAATGATAAAGCAAAGCATGTATTTCCTCTTTCATTATAACTGCAAGTTGCAACCAACCTTCATGTTCAAAATATTCTACCACCCATTTCCGTTATATAAGTCTTGCTTGAGTTGCAAAGCCTCATCCACAGAGTCACTACCAGACTTCCTCTCAAAGACGACTTGTGTTAAATGAATCAAATGAGATAACGTTGGAATAGCTTATGTGAACTCTTGTTGTTTGTTAATATTGTCAAATGACTTCCCACTATCCCTTCCTAAAGGTTATTGAAATTATATGGGTGTGATAAATGAAATATTTGCCAATTTAGATGTTTATTTTTTGTTGAAGTTTATCTTAATTGATGTACCATGCTGCACATAACTGGTATGGTGTTATTGTCAAAAGAAAAAAGGCATATGGTTTTTGGTGAAGATGAAAATCAAATATGTTAATCTACATGGGACCATATATGTGTTTGCAATAGAAAATTGAGAAAAATAGTTATAGATTAAGTACTCATGTCTTTCTGTGGATAGACTCCAATCAATGAGGAGTAAAACATTTGTAATTGTGTAGTGGTTTTTAGATTGTTTTGTAACATTAGAACTCTGGGCTTAGGCTTCACAAATTTCTTAATATTTCGTTACCTTTGGACACAATTTCTATTTTAACATGCCAAGATCTTTTTTCCAATTAATATAGGAGTCAAAACGGTTTGCACAACGACGAAGCATACTGCCAAATGACGATGTGAAGGTCAAGGCATACGTGTTGTATATTTTTGAAAGGTTTTTTTTTTTTCCTTTTTGGTTGGGTAACAGTAGATGTTTTGTATATAAAGCTAATTCATTGAGATAATGTATTGGTTACTTAGTATGTTGTATATTTGTAAGAGAGATTCAATTTTCACCAACAATTTCAACTCATTTTGTGAGTGTTTGTTTGATTACTTGATAGCATCTTTAATTTTATGTAGATATATTCCACATGAACTTGGCGTTGCATGTGCCGTTACTTGTTTTTAATAAAAAAAAACTTTTTTTGGGCTAGCTAGAAATAAACAGGGTTTGAATGACTTGAAATGATTAAGGCCCACAGTTTGAGGACCATGTCAGAAGGTCCATACACAGACAGAAGCCCAATAACTAAAGTCCACGGTATATCACAATGCATAGCCGTGTTAAAGCAAAAACTTTTTAAAAGTTTTGTTAAAATACCTCTCATCCACGTGACTTATATCACGTATGTTTCAAATTCAAATGACATGTATTTATGCGTGCTATATGGGTGGGAAGCTTTTTAATAAAACATTCATTCATTAAGTTTTTGAAAGGAACTCATTGTGTTAAACCTTGTATTTGGAATGCTGTTCTAGATTGTTTAGCTGCTTTGCTATTTATACATATTTGGAATGATGTTCCAGATTGTTTAGGTGCTTCTTTGCAAGAGAAGTGCTATTCATACATATAATATAAAGGTGTATAAAATTTGTACATACTCATGAATTTACACACAGCTAAAAGTTGTCACTAGGGTACATAAAATATGGACAAATAACATTTCTCTATTTCTCATGTTTTGGAAACTAGTGATTCTTAATGAAATTTGACAAGTTTGCCTTCCAAATGGTAATAAATATTATAATATAATATAATAATAAGAAATTTTTAAAGTTCAAAAATTGCTACAAAAACAATAAAAAAAACTCCCAAAAAATAAAATAAAAATAAAATAAAAAACGAACGCATGCATTAAAAATCATTAGTTCCCTAAACGGCTAAACACCCACCCCTGCAACTTTCTTCCACACAAAGAATGGCAATTCCTTCACCCAATCTTCGTAACATCTGTGCTCACTAATAGACAGAACTCAACAGTCATATTCGCCCTTCACACCGAACATAACGGAAAGTTAAGCTCGTAATAACCACTCTCTTTTCTTCATGATCATCTCTCTATTATGGGTGAAGAAAGAAAAATGAAAAATATATACAACTTAAGAAAACACCCTTTAAAATAACTTCAATTCTAGTAGTAATGAATATTCAAGTCAGTGCAGCAAATCCACCCCCTCTCATCATCTGTTTAAACTCATGAAAATTCACCATTCCATCCCCATCCACATCCACCTTCATTATCATCTTCCTGCAATCCTCTGCTGTTCTCCCCTGATTCAGTCCCAGCGATGACAGCATCGATTTCAGCTCATCAACGGTGATAAACCCGTCCCCGTTTTGATCGAACACGTTGAACGCTTCTCGCATGTCCTCGTCCTCGTCCCGCTCGTCCATGATCGTCTGATACAGTCCTCCGAATTCATCAATGTCAACGCAACCGTCCCCATTTATGTCGATTTTTTCTATCATCTG
>CAVNYN010270160.1:0-32702 GCA_963692815.1 Nyctanthes arbor-tristis
TCACACGTCCCCCCCCCCCCCCAAAAAAAAAAAAAAAAAAAAAAAAACCTTGTAACAATTTTTGAATATTAACAAAAGGATATGAGCATCAAAACCCCATGTCAAGTTTAGGTAGAGGCTTAAAAATCACACCAAGAATTACGATGGCAAACAAAGCTAATGAAATTAGGCAAAGACTATCAAAAAGTTTAACAGACATAAGGGTAAGGTTAAAATTATCTGCCGCCAAACGCTATGTGAACATTTTTATATGAACTTGTGAACCACTCGATGTTAACATTTCATAATTTTGTAACATATTATGTTACACTTTATTAATTTGTGTAACAAAATGTAAGTAAAAAGGAAAAATGTTTAGGAGGCAAACAACACGTGTAATTTCTTCTTGTGAAAATTCTATCCATGGTCGTAAAATTTACAAGAATCCATAAATGTTAAAAGATCTTATATCATCATGAAAGTTGTGTACCTATAGTTGGTTGTAGATCAACGTCACTGTTATGTTAACGTGTTTCAAAGTCTGATCAAGACGTTAATTTGTAGATATTTATTAATTCGTCGGTTACTCTCCTATCACACCAGCACTATGCCCTTGCATTCTTACCTCAAACCATGTTCAAAAGCGTACACTATATATTCTGATACCGGCTGATAGAATGTAAAAAATAATTAGAAAATAATTGGAATAATATTAACAAATCATTTTCACGGTGTAGTAGTTTAAAGGGCTGACAATGATAACATTATCTTGCACCTAATTAGATTACAAAATGGGAAATTTATGGGGGGCACAAAATCCAAGTCATAGCCCTGATTGACTTTTTCTGTATATACCTATTCTTTGTTGATCCAAAAAGTTATGACAGAGCATCTTTGATCTACGAGGAAACTTGAAGATTCCCACATAATTTTTCATTTTTTCCCTTTACGAGTTGTTACAAGAATACCATAAAATTTTTTTACCATTATGACACCGGCATCATTATGACACCGGCATAATCCGTAAAAAAGAACTAGTATCATATATATAAAATCATCTGATATCATATAGTCATATGGCGTGCATCGCGGCACACCATATGGTTAAATGGCATCATACGCATGGCATTAGAATAGGACCCTCATATGTCCTCTGTCACTGCATGTGTGTGTGTGTGTGTGTATCATGTGGCCACATAGGACATTGGGTGTTATAACGGCACATATATGGATTCTAGAAAATTATTAGTTTTGGAAACATTACTCAAGTTTTATACTAATATGAAAATGAGTATATTTAATTACTAGTCGATTTTGAAGATATTATAAATAAAGATCTAAGTACTTGTAACTTCTTGCATCTCTATTTTATGTTTTAATGATATTCAGAAGTAAGAAAAAGATAAGAAAAACAAAATAAAGTAAAATTGTAAATGGGTAGAACTTTTATAAGAATGCCGATAGAGGATGGATATAATTATTAGCATTGTAGTTAATTTTATTTTTTTATTTTTTTCATTTTATTTTTTGAAGATAATCTTATGAGTTTTGGGAGGGATGGAGGGATAGAACTCCTCTCGGTAAGATGCTCATGCCCCTAGTCTTCACAAATTCTTGTGTGTGAATAATATATATATATATATATATATTATTAATATTTGTAATAATAACAATATTGAATGTTTAATTTTGTTTCTGTCTAAAAAAGAAGTTAATTTTCTTGATAACGAAAGATAGATAATTCGTAATTTATTTTCAGATCTTTCGTATATGATATGATTTTGAGAATAATTTCAACAATTCAATAACAACAAAATTGTACATAGAGAAAAATGCAAGAACGTGAAAAATTAGGTGAAAGAGATTGATTCATTACCATTAAGATAACAGGTTGTCCCACGTCTGTTCTAAAAGTTAAAAACCCATCTCCTAATATACAACAATCACATGACACAATACTGCAAAGTGAGTACTCGTATTTTGTAAAACATCGCTCAAAAGGATGAGAATGCTTGGAAAAATATCGAACTAAATTAAAAATCTTCAGATAAGCAATAAGACGCACAAAGGAGGTGGCTGCCAATGCCTTTGATGCGCAAGGCCATTCCTGATTCTGAAATGTAAGCTTTTTCTTATGTTTAATTGGAGTATAAATCATTTTCTTTCTCCCCAAACTGCATGCCCAAGTTGCAAGCGCTACTTCAATAAGAGTTTGTTCTTTAGAGATTTTTTAAAGATGATAGGAATGTGTGGTGTCGATGTAAAGAAAGATGATTGGGAGGTGTGAATTTTTTTTTTGGTGCGGAAAATATGTGGTTGATATTAATTTGATAAATTTTTAAATTTCTATAAAGTTCTAGAACAAGCTCTAAAACACGAACAAGTATACGTGCAAGATCAGTGCATTTCTTGTGAAACTTTCAAGGTGGCATAATTCAGTTTGTTATTATTAAATTTTTTTTTTTTGGTATGATAATTTTTAGTAAATTCATTACAGTAGTAAGTTAAATCAAAGGTGATAACTCAAGTAAGAAAAAACACCTTTCATACCAAGACAAGGTCCCGGTCTATACTCACCTCCCTAGAATTCTCCCAATTGTATTTAAAAAATATATAATAGTAAGCTTCAATCAAAATATAATCATTTTGTTATAAATTAGAAGAAAGAATATAGAAAAGTAAACAGAAAGTAGAGAGAAAACTCAAGAAATTGGTGTTTTCAATGAGAATCAAAAACCTCTATTTATAGATACAAAGCTAGGGTTCAAGGAGTACAATGGTAACATATCTAGGGTTTACAGGGGTAGAATAGTCATTCACTAAATATTTAATTATTTACAACACTCTCCCTTGAATGACTATCTGTACATCTAACTGCTTTGCTAAAAACCTTGGTTTGACAAATACTCAGTAGGAAAAAAGTACAAACTCAAGGAAAAAAGAGTGCAATATATAACGAATATTTGGAGTAATAAAATGCTACTTCATTAAAACATTGCCAAAAAAACCCATTGGGACAAAACCTAATCGAATGAAAAAGAGTACAACTACTCCTCCTGATGTCAATCACTGAAGATCTCCAAGTCGATGCATTCCAATCTTATTGACTAATTTCTTAAGTGTAGAAGTTGGTATCGCCTTTGGGAATAAATCAGCTACATTATCACTTGCATGGATTTGTTGAATGTTGACGTCCCCACTTTTCTAAAGTTCATGTGTGTAGAAAAATTTTGGAGATGTATGTTTCGTCGTGTCCTCTTTGATGAAGCCTTTTTTAAGTAGTGTAATACAAGCTGCATTATCTTTATACAATATTATTGGTCCTTCCTTTGTTGAAACTATCCCATATAATGTTTGAATATAGCGTGTCGTTTTTCTAAGCCACGCACATTCACGACTTGCTCTATGGATTACAATAATTCTGAGCGATTATTCCATGATATAGTTGCTCCTCCACGAGTAAAGACATATCCTGTTTATGACTTAACTTTGTGTGGATAAGAGAGATAATCTGTATTTGCATAGCCAATTGAAGAAATACTTGTGTTGTGTGAATAAAATAATCTCAAGTCTATAGTGCCTTTAGGGTAACGAATAATATGTTTAACATCATTCTAATATCTTTGAGTTGGTGTAGAACTATATCTATCAAGGAGATTTACAGAAAAAGCTATATCTGGTCGAGTGCAACTTACAAGATATGTCAATGTTCCAATTGCAAGAAGATATATTACTTCAGGACTAAGAATCTTTTCTCCATCTTCAAGTGGGCGAAAAGGATTTTTGTCTACATCAAGTGATCTCTCAACTATTGGAGATGTCAATAGATGTGCTTTATCCATATAAAATATTTTTAAAACTTTTCCTGTGTATGTAGACTGGTGAATAAATAATCCTTCTGAAAGATGTTCAATCTGCAAACCAAGACAAAATTTGTTTTCCCCCAAATCTTTCATTTTAAATTCAATTTTTAAATATTCAGCAGCTCTATCGAGCTCTTCAGGAATTCCTATAAGATTTAAATCATCTACATAAACTGCTACTATTGCAAATCCAATATCAGTTTTTTTATAAAAACACATAGACAAATATCATCATTTTAATATCCCTCTTTCAATAAATATTCACTCAGACGGTTATATTATATCCGTCCAGATTGTTTTAATTTATAGAGTGATTTTTGTAATTTAATTGAGAACATATATTTAAGGAATAAATCACTTGCTTCTAACACTTTAAATCGTTCAGGGATTTTTATATAAATATTATTGTCAAGTGAATCGTAAAGATAGACATTTATTACATCTATAAGTCTTATCTCTAACATTTGTGAGATAGTCAATATAATCAAGTGCCTAAATGTACGGCACTCATTACAGGAGAATATGTCTCATCATAATCTATTCCAGATCTCTGTGAAAAATATTGTTCTGTAAGTTGGGCCTTATATCTTGTAATTTCATTGTTCTCATTTCTTTTTCTTATAAACACCCACATGTATCCAACAAAAATTACATCTTTGGATATTTAGACTATAGATCCAAAAAATTTTTGTTTTTCTAAAAAATTCAACTTCTCCTAAATAGTTTCGTTCCACTTTAACCAATCATTTCTTTATTGATATTTTTGATAGACAATGATTCATGATTCTCAATATCATCCATAACATCAAAAGCCACATTATAGGCAAAGATATTATCTATCACAATATTACTTCTTTCATATATTTTCTAATTGAATGTAATTTCATTCAATTGTACCACCAAATATTTGATGGTATATATATTTTTTCAAATAACTAGACTACTGGTCTTAATATATAGCAATATACTGGATTGCATCTTTTTGTTTTGGCCAAGATTCCACGTTATTAAATTTTTGATGAAAAATTAATTCATCATTCTCTTAATCAATGAGCTCATTAACATTTTTCCTACGATTTCATATAATTCCAGAAAAGACTTAACTTGTCGAGATCTCTTTATTCAACTAATTTTAGGTACCTGAATCTCCGTGAGGTTTAATGACTAATTATGTCTGTCTACTCTTCAGGAGTATTGTGCCTCAATAAGACCATCACAATTATTTGCTCTATTTTCTAACATAGGGATATTTATTTTGAAATCAACTAACGTCATTTTCAGGCATACCATTAATAAATCACATTATGTATGATTTTATATCGAGCCAAATTAGAGCACTTAAACTTGGTAAAATAGAATTTGGTAACCATTCTTTAATAAATAAATTGAAATGCAGATTAACTTGCAAATTTCTGGTTTGCACTATGCCGTGCGAAAATTATAAAGTGCATTTCATCTAACTGTTGCCAAATATTAATTCCTTCCCTTGGTGCTGAGAGTACTTAGCAAATGAATCAACAATCGATAAATCATGTTGTAGTATATCATCCTTCGGGGATGAAAAATAAATGTTACGTAGAGATTTCAAACTTGAACATGTATTCTTAGTATTCAATAATATCCATCTCAATTCTTTAGTGGCACGATTATACATAAATCGCATTTATAACCTTTAGTAAGGGGAGACTTCTGACTATAAGCCAACTATAAAGGGGGTATATCATATTATAAATTTTATATTTTAGCAAATTATAATAATGTTGCAAGTGAAATACCAGTTTTTCACTTAAATAGAAAACATTATTCTCAATTAATGGAGTAGCAAATAACTTGAGGCATATCCAATGGTCTTGCTACACCATAGGCAATTAAGTATCCCAACTAAAATACAAAATCATTAATAAAATTTTGGGATAAAGTTCATTAGCAAGACACAAATGTCTTTAATTTGTATATGAAACTTTGCTCATTATCAATCAATTAAGCAAATAGATAATGATTGCCATATTCATATGCGTTATGTAATTGACATCCAAAATCAAATTAAGAAGAAGATCAATCAAAAGAATCCTTCACGATCTCCCTACTATATAAGAAAAGAAAGATAAAAGTAATATAGTATGTGACTACCAGATTTACATTCATTCTATAATTTGCGGTCATATTATCTCAAAATGAATCAATCAAGAGAAGATTCTACGATCCCTTTATATCAAAATATGATTGTCAACGTGACATACAAAACTAGAAGCCAAAAATCTATTAAAATTGAATATTGGCTATCCCTTTATGTACATCTATACATAAAGACATAGATAATCAAATTAATATTTTGATACTAAGTCATTTATGTGAAAGAAAAAAAATCGTTGTGATATAAAACATTTAAACACAATTGCGCCATAATGAGGATTCTGGCATCATGAAAATTGTGAATTAGATGTAAAGTTGTCGAATGCCAATCGTTTTGATATCGGCAAAAGGAAAAGACAAAAGAAACAGAAAACTTGAAAATAGGAAATGTTGCTAAAGAATAAACAATATGTTGAACTGGTTGAATAACAATACTGTAGAATTTTTTGAGGAAAAAGAATGGAATATATTAATATAACCATTCAAGATGATTCAACATAAAAAGACAAAGAATAAGACGCTTTGGTAGAAAGAAAAGAAATATTCATCGTACTGATAACGTGTTATAAATTAGAAGAAAGAATATAGAAAAGTGGATAGAAAGGAGAAAACTCAAAAATTTTGTGTTTACAATGAGAAGCAGAGACCTCTATTTATAGATACAAAGCTAGAGTTTCAAGGGTACAGTGGTAACATATCTAGGATTTGTGGGAGTAGGATAGTTATTCACTAAATATTTAATTATTTACAACCTATTTTTTTAATGGAAAAGCATAATGAAATTGTATTTCAACTTCTTAGTAGACAGATTTATAGATGTGAAAAGGAGAAAACTTGGAAGCGCCCCCAAAAAAAATTTAAAAAAATGATATTTCTATATTATATACAGATAACCTATTGGTAGGGTGCATGGTCCTGAAGTAAGGATGAGAATCCTGAAAAGTGTGTGGTTAAAGACAAATGACAAGTGATAAGAGAACGTAAAATCAAATAATAATTCATTAAGGCAAATCTTTCTTAAAAAACTATTATTGTATAGTTTTCTCTTTTTCTTTTGTTTTCTTTTGATAATTATTTACTTTAGCAAAAATCAACTTTGGCATGAATAAAGGTAAGCCGTTCTTCTACAACTTTCAAGATAACATATGATTTACGGGATTCTTATTGATTTCAATTTGCCACTGTTCTTTATTTGTCCTGTTGATCAATCCGGAGCTCAATTTTCTAAAATTCTACATCTCAACTTTTATTTTTTGGTGCAAGTATATGTTCGCTGTATAATGAATAGTTTCATTGAAAACAAAAGATAATTGCATAATTATATTCAGATTAACATTAGAAAATGAAGTGCATGAGCAAGAGTGAATTAAGTCACAGCAAGAGTTTTTCTTTAGTAATAATCTCTTCCTCACATTCTAACTATTCTTAAAGTTGTCTTTCATTTCATAATACAATAATCACAGACTGTAATAACAGTACACTGAATTATTTTACATTCTTCTTGAAAAGATTATAAAACCAATTCCCAACAAATTTTACATCCACATGAAAAAATTAGCAATTAGACATAGAATTTTTATGATATCTAGGGAAAGATATCAAAGTTTTTATTAAAAATGATCTTAATGGAAGATCAAGAATTCAATATATTATCAATATTGCATGAGAAAAAGCCTCAAGTATAGCTCAATTTAACTAAGATTTTAAGTGTTGTTAAAGATTTTAAGCATGAACTTATCGATTTTATTAAGATTTTTTGACATGGATAGAAAAATTTTGTGCTTTAGCAACAAAATTTTCGTCATTTTCTTTTATGTTTAAAAATTAAGAAGTACGGTATATTGTATTCTCTTATCGTGGAATTGTTTGAATAAATATGTGTTAACTGTTATTGGTTGATTGATATATGCCACCTAACATACCTACTTTGGAACATAACAGCAATCTTTCTCAAACACGGAATTAAAATTTGGAGTTAGATTAATCCATTTAGTTTTGCTTAATAACTCAAGTTCAAGTCTTACATTGACCCGTCTAGTTTATTTTCTTTTTTAGTATACTCATTTTAGTACTTTAGTAGAGAATTCTACCAAAAGATTGTGCTTCTTATTGGCTCTACCTTATGGAGCTTTTAGTTAATTAACATACATACAAGTTTAATAGAGAATCAATTACAATAATATTGTTCTAGCACAAAATATATTAGTACAATATTAGAAGCTACAATTTGTAAATACATATATCCCAACATTAGGCTCTATTAGTCATCACTAACGTAAAATGGAACTTTTAAATTTTAATACCTAATAACTCAATAATAATAATAATAATAATAGTTCTTATCGCCACTAAGGGCTTGTTTGAGGAATTCCAGCGTGTTAATGGGGGAAGGAAAGGGGAGAGGGAACCGGTTCGTTGGGTAGCGCCCGCGAAGGGCTTGGTTAAAATCAATCTAGATGATGCAGCGTCGAGAGGAGAAAGGAGGATTGGGATGAGGGTAATGTGCCAGGATCATAAATGGGTGCTGTTGGTGGCATGTTCGAATGTGGTGACAGGGAACTTCCCGCCTCATATTGGAAAGTGCTGAGCACTTTTGAGAGGAGCTCATTTGGCTTGGGAAGGGGGCTTTCAAAAGGTGGTGTTTGAATATGATGCTAGTAATGTTATATGCCTTATTAATGAGCCATAGATCAGGGTCCCTAAAGGTCCTATTCTACAGTGGATCAAAATGATCACTCAAGGCCTGATGGATTGTCAATTTGTGTCGAATGGGAGGAAGGCCAATGTAGTGGCTCACTTATTGGCTAGGCGAGCTTTTGATTTTCATTGGAATATGTGTTGGGATTCTAATCCCCCTTCTTTCAATGTAAACAGCTTAGCTTGTGATGCTTCTTCTGATTCATAATAAAAATTATTTGTTTGGTTTGCAAAAAAAAAAATTAATAATAATAATAATTGTAATAATATAACAACAACATTAATCAAAGAAAACACAATACGCTGTTTTACACTTAACCTCAGTTAAAAAAAGTTTTATTACAGAAACACAATACACATGGTACAGAGACACCACAAGCAAAAAAAAAAAGAAAAGAAAAGAAAAATAGTTTTATTACTTTTGCTTCACGCTTAGACACAATTAAACAAATTAGTTTTTTTTCCCTTTTTTTAAAAAAAGTTAGTTGATATGAGTAGAATTGGGGCAGTGCTTTTGTTTTTAGAGAGTCGATTGAATGAATGTATTTTTTAAGTAGAGAGGGTACTTATAAGATAACAATACAACTTTCTAGAACCATATGGTTACTCTGCATGCCACGCTGGTAATTAATATTCAACATTCTTTTCGAATGACCTAGCCCTGTTAGTCGATCATTGTCCTGATTAGGCTATATAGGTGGAATGTATCTTGACATGGGTTTAAGCGTCTTTGCTATTGCCCATGGTCACAGCGACCTTCAACTGTGTCTATTGCACATTACTACAATCGGGTGGATATGATTGAATCAATGGCATCCCTAATTACATCAGTTATACGTACTTCACCTACTGTTACACCCCTTGTCGTTCATTCTTTTATATGATTAGTATATTTTATTGAGTAGGTCTACTCATACAGAAAAATTGAAATATTTATTATAAAATGACTTGATATGATCATGATAGTTGATTTTGAAGTGATGTAATGTATGAAAAATAAATTTTTAAAAGAATATTTGTAAATGTTTTTTAAACACGTAGCATGACCATTTTATTTAAGGATGCATAACGAGCTGGCCGGTTCGAGTGGCCCGTGGCCCGGCCCGTAAAAAGCCTGAGCCAAGTTGGCTCGTGGCTCGTTTAATAGGGGCCCGAGCCCTAGTAGCCGGTCTCAAACTTAGGTTGGGGGAAAAAATTAAACTAATGTAAGAAAAAATTTTAAAAACAAGCTTAGCAGTCTTCCGATCTCTCGGAAAAGGCTCGAGGCAAAGCTCGGGTCAAGCCTAATTTTCACGGTTGGGCGGGACAGAGCCCGAGCAAAAATTTTGGCCAGCCGAGGCGGCTCGGTTCGCGGACATGCCTAATTTTATTTTATGCGAGCTGATCAGTCAGTTAGTGCGGTCAGCGTGCAGCGTCTTCTTTGTCTTTCTTTCTCTCTTTCCCTCTCTTTCCAAAGACAAAGAGCCAAAAGCATAGGAGCAAAGGAATTCAGACAACCTAGATTACAGTAACATTTCTGTGTATTGACCCCAGAATCTGATCTAATCAACGAACCGAAAATTAGACCAACCGTTGAATCCATTCCCGCCTGTTCTTTCTTCCCCATTTCCCATTTCCAAGCACTCTCTCTCTCTCTCTACCTTCTTTTCCTTTTCCTCTTCTCTCAATTTCTCTCTCTAGTTTTTTCTTTTTTAATTTATATTTTTTGTTTTTTTGACCTAGCTTCAGTTTTAGTGAGAATTGGGGGATCAGGAAAGGAAAATCAATTACAAAAAGTATCACTTATTATTATTATTATTATTATTATTATTATTATTGTCTTATACCTAAGTTTCATGTTTCTTGGGGAACTTTCTGTCAATTCTTCCCGTTTGAAGAAGAAAGAAAGCATTTTGGGGGCAGCCCAGTTGGATCCCTTTGTGGATTGTTGCAGAAAACAAGAAATTCAATTCTCCTGGCCCAGGATCCACAAGAACTTGCAAGATAATCGATTTTTTAGATCTTGAAAGGAATTGTGTGCTTTGGATTTTGTTGGATTAGAAGAAGAATTTGAAGCGAACCCAGATGCGAGGAGGTTGCAGAGAGGAACATTTTGCCTGATTAATCGATTTCTTCAATCAATATGGATCCGCCATTGTTGATTTTGGTCATTTCTTGTTTGGGGATTTTCTTTACTTTCTTTGCTCCCTTCGTTGTTTCCCAACCAAATGTGAATCCTCCACCGCCGAGAACTCCTGCCCCTCCTCTTCCTCAGTCGCCGCCGCCGCCGCCCGTTCCTCCGCCGCCGCCGCCGCCACCGCCACCATTCTCTCCTCCACCCCCATCTCCTCCTCCACCACCTCCTCCGCCGTCCCCTCCGCCGCCCTCCTCTCCTAGCCGTCCACCACCACCTTCAAGAAAAAAACTCTTTCCACCTCCCCCAAGCCGGTCGAAACGCCCGACGGCAAAGAAAGATAAGCTCAACGCGGGGAAGAAAATTGGGTTTCTCTTTTTGGGGATTGCTGGGATCTTGCAAGTGTGTGTGGTGACATTCTTGTTGATAAGGAGAAGGCAAATTCTAAAGAGAGAAGAAGGTGGTTATTAAACCCGAAAAACCGAAGATATATTGCTGGATATAAATCACGATCAATTTGGATTTTCATTCTTTTTTTCTTGGTGGATCATAGTACATTGCAGATAATAATATGGTTCATTGGATTGAGATTCTTTAATAGTGACTTTCGACTGAGGCACAAGGCATCAATAGATTTGAGGACTTATCGAAAATCCGGTGTCTGCATCTGGGTTGCGGCTCTTGTAAATTGGTAACTCTTTGTTTTTGTCAATAAATAGTTCTTCACTTGTTTCCCAACACAAAAAATTGCTCTGCTAACTTTTAGGATTTGATTTGCAAATTGCTGTTAGGATATCGAATTTATGTTTTCTGCTAAATCTTTAATGCTGGCAAGTTTAAAGGATGATTGATCATCATATTTCCTTGATCAGTCCGAGTTGTTAGATTATGACGTAGGATATGTGCTTCTGAATCTTGTAATGGATCTAGCATTGAATCGAATGGGGGCTTAGTTGTATCTCATCGTTGTTTCAAGATAGGAGCTAACTAACTCGGAAAATCAAGATAAAGAAGCTGATGGGCATCTGAATTTTTCGTGTTCCTTGCTACTTCTTGCACATTTTTGGTCATCTTATCCATAAATTTTCTTCAATCTACTAAATTTGTTGTTGAGGGTAGTTATCAAGAATGCACTGTTTATGAGTTCAAGAAAAGCTATAATTTTCTTACCTAAGCATTGTTGGTTGAGGAAAAGGACATGGGGGTAACAGATATCTTTTGAGTGTTTCTTTTCTCGTATTAGCTAAATTATAAGTTAATTTTGATAGGAACAAGAATGTGAAGCCAATGATGTTTTGTGATTACGGGTATGCATATTTTTGTAGGCATGTTAACTAAAAGGGATCTGTTGTTTTGATGTTGTAGGTGATCGTTAAACAAGAGGAAAGACTTTGTAGAAGATGCATATCTATTTGCCAATAGTAAGGAACTGACTTGGAATGACTTCTGGATTTCAACAGATAAACTAAAATAGCACATTTGTTCAAGGAAAAATGTAATTTAGGAAAAACCCGAGTTGTCGATATAGATTCCGACTTTGAATCATCATAACTGTAATGTATGATTTATTTCTATAAATATATACAAATATAGTAATGCTATCAGTGTTTTTCTTGTGATTGCCTCTATTTTGAGAAACCTTCGAAGGCATCATCTGAGGAATTTTTGCAGCATTTTCAGGGACTAAATTTCTGTTAAGGTTTTTTACACTTACCTACAATTTCTGTTAAGGTTTTTTACACTTCACCTACAGTTTTCTTGGATTCCTTGTGAACTCGTCTCAAAGTAAGCAGTATGATTTTTGTTTTTTTTTTTTTTGTTTTTTTTGCCTTTTCTATTTTTCTTTTCTCATTGATTTATTTATTTCCCCCCGTCCTTTTAGATTAGCTTTTCTGTATTGTTGGCAATAAAAATTTCAAAAATAAGGGGCATTGTGTTTGCAACTGATTTAGAAGTGATGTGACGGGCAGGTAAGAATTTGGTAAGCATATGACGCGTTAAATTTTGTGTAGATCATTGTGAAATGTGTAGCATTACTCAATGGAAATATAATTGGAATAGTGGGAAAACATCAAAAAGTCCCAAAATCCAGAAATTATGGGAGATTTTGAATTGATGACGTCATATTAAGGCTTTTGATGATTTGATATAGTGATAGCAACATGGTGGATCGTCCAAAATTTAATGATTTTTGCCCAGAGTCTTTCTATAAAGACATATTTGTCTCTATTTTCAGAGATAGATATGTCTAGGTGGCGCAGACTGAGCGCCACCTGGAGCCATGTGGCCGCATGGAACCGCATGGGCCACACGTTGCAGCCGCACCGGCCACATGGCGCGACAGCAACATGCTGCATGTGCGGCCGTATGTATTTTTCATGCGGCCGCATGGCTTTCAGGTGGCGGTCGGTCAGCGTCATCTAAACAGATCTGTCTCCAAACTTGGAGACAGTTGTTTATGTAACATCCCGTAAACTTTTACAAATTATAGTATGCAACATAATTGCTATTTTGGAAGAATTATTTGAATAGCATTATGTGATTTCTTGAATTGTATTAGAAGATTAAAAGATTGTTGTTCAATTGGCAATTAAAGAGAGAATTTAGTTCCTAATTGACATAAACTAAAGTACAGTGATTTAATTGAAAAATAATACAAAGTTTTAAGGACTTCTCGAACAAATTTGAAGCCAAATGTATAGCGTCGTATTACACTACTTGTCGCAAATTGATTGGTGAAACTCAAAATTTATTAAAAACAGCTAAATCTCAACTATTATAAAAAGGGCGAAGGGGTCTTTAAATTTATCAAAACCTCCCAACTTATCCACGCTCCCTAAAATTCGCCCAACCTTGGCCATGGTGGGAAAATAGCAATAAAAACCCACTAAAATACTTAGTTTTCACTTGAAAAAGACTCCTTATCATATATAGTTAGATCCTAACTTGAAAAATAGTTTTAATTGAGGAATATCAAAGCCTTAATGACATTTTTTCACTTGGTATTATTCAAGGGATCTTTAAGGTAAGTAATATATGTTTTGGCTCCTCTTCTTCGAAGCTCATATCTTCCATAACTTGCTATGTTATTCAATATTTTATTGTAATTACTCCTTATGCTCATATTGTCTTACTTTGGCATTTGATTATTGACCGTGCATCATTGCTTTAGTTAAACAATTATTCCTTGTTCTTGAGCATCTCTAGTTGCGTCGTTTACCTGTTTGCTTTGCTGTGTGACACTATGGCCTTGTTGTGTGGTCTTGACCATTTTAAATTGTTATTGAATCTTTGTATTGTGCTTACAGGTGGATGCTAAGCTAGTGGTGGCTCAACTTGTACTTATAATTGGCTCCCTTGTGGTATTATAGCCTCATCTCATTTTATCATGAGCCAATGCATGTCGTTATTCACTTGGTACTTCGTACTCACTATTTTTTCTACAATTCTGTAGGTATTGAAAGCTTTGTGGCCGGATCGTCCCAAGAAGATACATGTATGTGATCCTAATTTCGACGCGTGGCCGAGATTTTGTTGTGGGTAGCCCACAATGCATTTAATTATCTCGATTTTGAATTGAGATAACGGTTCCGCTATCGATACTTCGAGATAAAATGGTGAAAAAATTGGGGGCATGACAATTTATATAGAAAATGCATATTCTGTCCTGCTAATATTATGCATATTAGACAATATTACGTAATTTGAGACGGATATGAGTCAAGTTTAGCCATGTAGTTATATCGATTTATTTAGACTAGAGATTAGTCTCTAATTTAGTTGGCATCATTATATTGGGGGTGGTTGGATATGTACAACTAGACTGGAGACCGATCTCTAATCTAGATAAATAACATTATTCAATTTCTTTTACCATTCTTAGATCTAGACCATATGCTAATTTCTAATAAAGATCTAATAAAAGTATTTTAGGAAAACTATGGAATGTAATCACCAAAAATCTTAAAGGTATTATTAGCGTAGTTATTATATTGATCAATAATTCTAGAGAAATATGTTTATTTGACATGAATAATTGATATGCTTAGTTGGTCATCATGTATTTGCTATTGTATATACTCGACTAATTCAAAATGGCAAACTAACACATGTCACTTGTATTCATTTCAAATAAAAATATCTCCATTGAATTACTCTATGTTGATACCACAACTTTTAATAATCACGTGACAATTTAATGATAATCAACATTATGTATGTTTTTATTAAATCTTTACGCTTACATTATCAACTTATTTATATTATATTTTTATTTTAGCATTTTACTGTCATGAAATCTTGTACGGAAGGAGTTATTGACTTCTTAAAATTTCATTGTTGGAATTGCCAGCAATTTTTAAACAAAAAAGGGAACATCTAATAATACACAACTATGCAAATCAAAAATTTTTAAATATAACTAGCCGATAGGAACATGAAAAGATAATTAAATCAAAATATTTGGAAAAAGTACGGCAAAACCTTTTAAGGGTGTAAATACTATAAGGAATAAAGACTAGAGATGTTCACATTAAAATAAAAATACAGTGTGTTTAATAAAAATAGTTGTGTAAATATAATTAGTCTTTTGTTCCCATAAGGTCGATGCTAATTTTTTACTATAAAGTTCTCATGTATAGCAAATCATAGGCCTACCTTTTAAAAGAAGATTCATGGTCCATGAGTTGTCACATGAGTGAACTTTACATTTAAGAAATTAGCATTGATTTTAGGGGGAACAAAAAAACTGATGTTACGATTATCCAGTGAAGAATCTTATAGGCTTCAAATGAGATTGTGAGTAGCCATGAATTTCTTTCGGTGAAATCAAAAATTAATTTTAAAAAATATCAAAAAAGCATCACCAAAAAATGATAATTTTCTTTTCATTCTTAATGGACTAAAAGAAAATAGAGAATTATGGAAATTACTTAAGAGCAAAATTGAAAATTACAAGATTTCCTCTCCATCTACAATTTTATATAAGAACACCGTATTTCGTCCCCCCCCCCCCTGAACTTTAAATTTCATCATATATTTCGTGAATACAAAATTGTTTTGAAACTAATCCCATAACACATCAATATATATATGAAAACAATATTTACCTTTCTACTGCCACATGTCATGCTCTATTTTGCCACGTCATGATGTTGGTAGAACCAGATTGATCATGTATAGTAATAAATACATTGCAAATATTTGTCCTTAAGATTGCATTGTAATTAAGTTGATATATCATGTGGTTGCTTCCACTTGCTTTAATCCCACCAATATTTGTCTCTTATTTTTGGCCCCATTATGCTTTCCACTTGGTGGATATGTTTTCAATCAAAATTGCAAAATCCAGGTACTCCCATAAAACTTTTTAAAAAAAAAAAAAAGGATTTTTTATTTTTATTTTTTTAAATCCAGATCAAATAACCATTAAAATTACATCAAGATCTACAGTCTATGAGAAACAATAAAATATCAAAGATTTAAAATATTTCACATAATTTTTAATACCCTTTCTACAAATTATTAGTCTCTTCATATTCAGGTGGTCCACAAGTTGGTATAAGGGCATTTGCACAGGTAATTATTAAAAACTCTACAATTCCTTTAGCAGCCTTTGAAGCGTTATTATTATATTGAAGTCTCTCTCAACTTTATAGTTGATATTATCGGACGTGAAAAAGTATCGATATCATATCTTAAGTATCATATATATTATATAGTGCACGATAAAACATAGTCATCATTATGTAAGAAGACACAATATGTGAAGCACACGCCTCGAGCCCATAATAAGTATTTTAGACAATTCAAGATATATAAAGTAGCAGTTTGAGCTTCACTCTCATGTAATTTCATACTATTAGGATTATGATAATATCTTGTACCATAGCCGATGGCTATGGTAGTTTTAAGATTATCATTCCTTGGCCCCATTTACCCCCACCCACCCCACCTCCACACACAAAAAAAGAAAACAAAAAACTCAACCTCTTCTCCACATATATATAGCCTCATATTGCATGCTCACTCAGGACAGAAAATTGCCCATGATTCTAAAGGAAGCAGAGAAGGTCATGAGGCCGACCAATAAGGGAATCAACCGGGGGGCGTGGATGGAAGAAAAGGACCAGAAGCTGCCGAAGTAGTCGAGATCCACGGAGCAAAGCAGTGGAATACCATTGCCTTAAAAACAGGTAAGTAACAAAGCTGTTTCCTATACATACGTTATCTCCCACATGACATATATTCATTAATTCTACTGTATATTTAGGCCTGAACCGGTGTGGCAAGAGTTGCAGGCTAAGATGGATGAATTATTTGAGACCAAACATCAAGAGAGGAAGTATGTCTGACCAAGAAGGGGATTTGATCTTCAGACTTCACAAATTCTTAGGAAACAGGTTTGACAATCATTTGATGATCTTGTCAACGTCTTGCGGTCGACCCTAAATTTATCAAGATGTTGGTTGCAGATGGTCGTTGATAGCGGGAACACTGCCCGGTCGAACAGACAATGAGATAAATAATTATTGGAAATCCCACCCAAGAAAGAAATTTGAGAAAGCAAATGGAGGGACTTCAAGGAAAGAAAAAGACTCCAACAATAGTGAGAAGTCAATGGGGGAAAGGATTAACTCATCAGAATCCAACATTACTGCTTCTTCTGAGGACTCAAATAACACCTTTGATTTGGATGACTTTTTTGATTTCTCGAATGAGAATCCATCAACTGTAAAATGGGTCAGCAAATTCGTTGACCACATATTATATCGATTTGGAAGCCATGATTCTCTCAACTAATTTTCATGCTTCTTGTTTTAACATGTGATGGGGCTGTTGCACACTTGTTTCAACCAAGAAATGTATAAAATTTGCATCCTCTGTTGCTGGGTAAAATGTTAATTATTACGTACCATTCTACCTGTAGTGTGTCTGCACTGTGTTTGGTGTTTAAATTGCATATAAATTCATCAAATAATTATCAGAAAATTGAATAAATTAGAGATGTAAAAACCATGAGAATCAAAACTATTCACAGGAGGGAGGGGGAGGGGACGGGGTGGGTGGTTCAAAGTACTCTAATTCTGGTAGTTTTAACTCGGATGTAGAAAAAGAAAAAAAAAATGTAAAAAAAGAGATCCTAACTTATTCATCCAGCAATGATGTCGATGTGTATCCCATATTACTCCCATAAAACTCTCTCAAGTGAGATTCTCAGTCCCGTAGGCCTTCAAACCGGTGAACAGAAGCCATAGTATTCTCCCTTTAATCTGCATAGGAATAGATTATTGAGACAGAAAATCGACATATGCACGCGGGTACATGCCAGACCAATATAATATATGTCTGTGTACTCATTACTGGTTCACAGTTTTATATGTACACAATAAAGTTCTCCTCGAATCCGCAACTGAAATATACCAAACCACCTCAGGAATGTAATAAAACCGGACAAAAATCAGATGAAGATAAATGTCATAGCCAACTTAGCGAGGACTAAGTCTTTGATATCAATATAGTTATTTGTTCTAGTCTGACTTAATTTCATGTAGATGGCTCTAAAGTGACTATTTTTGGTAAACTGCAAAGCTAAATTGCTGTATGTGCATGGCAGAACTAGAGAAGGAAAAGGGGCAAGGTAGAACGTCTACTGCATTAAGCTTGTGAGCTAAGGGTTCTGTGCCAAAGCATTTATTGTTTCAGGAAAAGATTATGGGCACACACTTTGTCCTAGCTCTCAGGAGAAGCCAGGAACTATAAGGAAGAAGGAAAAAAAGAACGAAAAGAAACAAGGCACATGAATCTTTGTCCTTTGTCTTTTGCACGCAGAGCTCCAACACAATGATAGAAACCAGGAAACTGGGGGAAGAATGCAGCAATAACCAAAATGACATTTAAGATAGGAAAATATCAGTAGCTTTGCATTTCCAATGAGTCATCCCATGACGGCCCTATGTAAGAATATACAATGATATATTGACGCGTATAGTATTATCAAAATGCAAATGATATCTTAATGATATCTCACTAAAAATCTGTTCTTACCCGGCAAGAGACCAGGGAACTGATGGCCATCAAAACCTGTTAGTATGCTGCAGCATTTGGGGCACATTAGACTGCGAAGCCAACTGCTCTGAACTTGGAGAAGGCCTTATCATGTGGCTTGGACCAGCTGGGTTGCCTACCGCTTGTCTGCTCATTGCCATAGCATTGCTTGTATCTGTCTCAGATGGGACAGGCTCTATTGATGAACGTATCTAAGGATTTACAAAAGGACTAAGCCATCAATTCCTAAAGTAAATAATCCAGGTCAATTTTAGCATGAACAATGTAACTTACCAAATCCAGACGCTTTTTGTGGACTTCACTTGGTGACTGCAAGAAAGTCCAAATCCAATATCAGCAAACATTTCACATTCATGTGGTAATAGCTGATCCAAATAACTAAGGCCGTATTTTTGCATCTAGTGTGATTCAAAATTTCTTAAATATTTATTACTGCAACCAGTCATTCATGTCACTGGGACTCGTGCAATTCCAGACATTGAAAATTCCTCTATTTTTAAAAGTTAGATCCAATCTACTTTGACCATTGGAGATGAGCATCCAAAACCAAAAAATACGAAGGAAGTAATAATATACTGGATACACCTCGACAAAAGAGTAACATACTTGCTATATACTTCATAAACGTATTACCAATGCAAAATAATGATTCCTGACATTCTTTAACTGTCACAGTACACCATAGATGGGCGTTCAAATACTTCTAAGATAATAGAATACATAAGCAATATTCTTGATATACTTCGTGAATGTATTCTCAACATAAAATATGATGTGCTTCCAGACAATACCTAATTTCCCAGTACTTCATAGGTAGGCATCTGAATTAATTTGAAACAATTGAACAATAAAAAGGAAAGATGCTCAACATACTTCAGAAATGCATTATCGATGCAAAATAATTGCTTCTTAACCTCTTCGAAGTATCAAATAACACACTTCATGTATAGGCAAGAGTGAAACAAAGGAAAACCATCATGAGTATAGTGCACACCATATCCGCTCTGCATTAGCCATTCTAAAATTTCCTTTCGAGAATAATGCTTACATGTTCTGGATGGTGTTTGCCGTCTTCACTAGAGTACCCAGGAATGGTCAATTTCCAGTTTTTCTCTGCAAAAATTCTGTCATTAGTCCACTAAAAACATACTACCATTGTATAACTTTTGGACATACATGCATTGAAAAAGATAAATGCTTGAATTATCCTTTTTGTTTGAGGAAACAATGATTATTAGTGTAGCGTCCAACAATTCAGTCACTGTTAACAGACTATATCAGTGGCCTAAACTTCTGTGGTAAATTAGAAAGTTTCTATTTGCAGCATGGAAACGCTTTAAAGAAGCCCTGAAGCACAAACCTAGATGCAGCTGCACATCTTTTGCTTCAAGAGTTGAAGAATTCCTATGCTTTGCCAGGGCACAAGCAAATGATGTAACCTACAACAAGATATGACAGGACGAATCTTCAAAGCAACTTCAATAATTAATGCTTAAGAATAAAGATCACCATCTCCACCTCTGCTCATGCATATATCCCAACCTCCAAGCCAACAAAAAAATGTATAGAAGAACTACACAATGTATGACAGTTTCTTCATAACCAATTTCCAGAAAACCCTATAATCTATCCTGACCAATCCCTATCTACGACGACCCAGCAAATCCAGGGTCCAATCACATCATGTCGGTAACCGCACTTTTGGGAGGTACCAGCTGTGCTTCCACATGAAACAGCTTATATTGCGCTCAACTCAAGAGCCCAATGCCGTACGACCCCAAAAAAAAAAAAAAAAAAGGTAAAAGAAGAACCAGAAAAACTTGCTAAGTAAGAAAGTGAAGAAATAATAAACACCTAACTGATTCAACTGTCCATTGTGTAATAGACTCTGTATTTCAAACTCAGATGGTGTCACTTCCAATAACAGCTAAAGATCAGTCATCTTTAAAGAAGATGATAATAGTTACAATTACTAGACTACGACTAGTATAACCCTTACAAGCCTTACCGAATCAATGAAGTCATCGGCCATCTCCAAAAGAAGATCTTCAACCTCAGGATCCAACTTTCCATTTACATCCAACTATGACAATAAAGGAACAGTTAATTTACACTCGTTACCGCATCCAGAAAAAGAAAACATATTAAACGCATTAAATATTTTTCTAATTTCAAAACCACTTCTAATTTGATCCAAATTTTAGTAATAAAGTCAGAAAAATCCAAATTCCAGATCGCCATTTTTTTTTATTTTTTTATGAAGCTTTGTAATATTTAGTGAATTAAACAAAATAATTAAATAAATAAATTACTGAAAACTGCAGGAACCACCTGTGCAACTAAATCTTGGATCTTTCTCTTTCCAAGAAGCTGATTGCTAGCTTCAGTCCCTTGGCTTGAACTCCCTCCCGGGGTAGTATTTCCAGATGCAGTAGCATCTGGCTGAGATCCGGTCAGGCTTACCGATTTCTGGCCTCCAGGAGCTACCATTCTAGGAGACTGCTGCTGTTGATGCAAAAGCGGCTGTGGCTGCTGCAGTGACTGCTGCTGCTGTTGCTGTGGGTTCAATTGGGAATGCCCCATTTGTTTCTGCTGTTGTACCATATGGGACAACTGTTGAGGGTTCAATGCCATAGAATTTTGATGCAGCTGAGAAGAAGAGGCTAGTTGCTGCCTTTGTTGCTGAAGACGATATGAAGAAGAATTAGGGGAAGATATAGCAGGCATTTGTTTCAACCACTGTTGTTGGGATAAGGTGTTCTGTATCATAGCTGGTTGTCCATTCTGAGCCAGTCCAGATAATTGAGGATTCATAAAGGATGACCTAGCCAAATTTTGTACCTGTAATTTCTAAATGGAAAAGAGACACGCAAAACTATAATTAGTACAGGTAAGATGGAAACAAATTGTTCAACAGCACAAGAGAGAAACCGACATGTTGTACCGGGGACGCTTTAAATTCCAACCGATCCATTACTCGGTGAGGAAGAAAAACAATAAATGCTGCAGAGGAAATTCATGAACCGAAAGAAATCTCAAAGGTGTCCAGCTACGCAGCACTGCCGTATTTAAATTACAGGCAAAAATGCTTATGATTGCTCACAGAAAATGCAAAAGGTGGCTAGATTTTTTTGGGACCATTCACATTTTCTTTTCACAATTTATTACACCAAAACACCCTTGTAAAACAAAATGCAAAAAAGGGTAGAGAATTATCTCTCATTTTTATTTAACATTTTTTTTTTTTTTTTGCTCTAGAAACCAAGTTTGGTTCATTTATAAAGAATCTAGAAGTATGAGATGTACCAGAAAAAACCCCACGTGAGCAAATGGGGCATGTTCCCTCACCCATTAAACTTGCAATTAAATATACAACATCAATCTTCTCAACAGAATGCTTTTCTAAATATATTTTCTCATGCAACATCCACAAATTACATATTACTTTAGCTTGTCATGTCAGAGGTTAAGTAGGATAAATATATGCATATAATTTGGTTGAATAAATAGAATCTCAACAGTAACTTTAATTTCCCAAGTCATTAAGCTACTTGCTCGAAAACTCCTCTAGATTTATGACTCCAAATAAAGTAATAACCTAGTACAATGTTAGTCTCCAACCAAATAAATGAAGACTAAGCAGAAGATTGATCCGTCATCAATAAGTACCAAAGTATTGCCAAAAATCTCAAGCATGGCAATAACAGGGTAATATCTAAAATTCTGACCCAGAGTAAGCCATCCATGCCTCATATTTGTTCATGCCAAAAAAGGAGAAATTTTTTATGCATTAATACAAACTTCCGTTATTTAGAAAATTTCGATCGTGGTGATTTTCTCTTAGCCTTCAGGTTTTTTCAGGACAAGGAAAAAGAACTCAGCTGTTTGGTAGGTAAAACCTCAATTGTCCACTGAACATTAATTTGTTTAAAATTAGATCTCAAACTTTTTGTTTTAAATTGATCATTATATTACTCTGCACATTTAATGCTTAATTTGATGAATCAAACGCCATATTTTGTCATATTGTCTTGGATTAACACTAATCCAAGTAGAGGATTTCTAAGTTTCAAGGAACTAATCAATGTTTAGCAGTCAAATTGAGACCAGCCGGTGAGTTAAGTGACCTATTAGACTTTTAACCCGCTGTTTGGTTGAAATGATTGGGAAAATCATAACAAGCCTTCAAAAACCCGAGCAATGGCAGAACTCTTTTAAGGACTAATAATGGCAAAAGAAACTACTGAGGTATTTACTGAAAACAAAGGGAGAAAAATCAATTTACACTGTAATCAAGGAAATTCATAATTTCTTCCACTATATGTCATGTCAACAAACTGAGCCTTAAAGATATATTCGTGCATGCAATAATAAATGCTCAACAGAACTACGAGGTATGCATATCATTGACGATGATCAATGAAACAGATCTTCAATACTATTTCACGTATAACCTCACTTGAAAAAGTTCATTGCTAAATCAGTGGGAAAAAGGGTAAAGCTTCCAGCTTTCAAAGGTTAACTACTGATATTACATGTATCAGCCAAATCAAAATTATACTAACTTGAACATGAATGGATACAGTATCCTATTCTTGTCTGTCCAAAGTGCAAATAATATTTCTACCAGTGTCTTAAACCCTTCTCCGTAAAGGATTTTTTCATCACTGGTTGACCAAGTGACTCACACAGTTCAACCACTCTAGGTGGTAACACTCTGATTAAAGTTATTAAAACTAACATGAAATCAAGCCATTAGCTCAAATGGAGAATAAACGGATTTCCATAGAGGTCCATTTTTACTTGATATTACTCTCTTCTTTCCTTCAAAATTTCAGAAATTATTAAGATCTCAAAACAAGACCAAGAAAATTATGCAACCTGTGTAAGAAACACCAAGAGTATTGTACGGATTTAGGACTTTCAAAAATGAAACTGTTACGCCTAGAAACAGCGAAAAGTATATAATGGATAATGCAAGAAAATAAGAAATATGAAAGAGGCATATAACAAAAAACAGAAGTGCCTAACAAGTCTAAGTATTAACCAAAAGAGATGGTATTTAAATCCACAATCTCATTAATTGTCATCAAAACAGACAAAACTGAATAGAACATAAAAGCTAAAATTTTGATAAAGCTTGAAATGTTCACGCATCCATTCATGGAGATGTATCTGGGAAATCATTGCTCACGTTCTTCTCATTGTAGCATTGCAACTTTGATCAAGGTGTTGCCATTGTATAGCCAATCAGCCAAAATAAGTATTAGTCTTGTACACACATAAGATTAGTCTTGTACACGCATAAGCATAAGATTGACTCAAGATGAAAATCAAATAACTAAGCAACTGCCAGGGCAAGTAGACGGTGCCTGTTTCACTCAAATAAGAAGATAAAATGAATGTAGTAAATTGAAAAACTCATTTATGACAGAAATAATAAAACTTTTACCTGACTATTGGTGAGCGCATTTTGCTGCGATAATTGCTGCCTCAATTGCCCGGCATTGATTCTTTGCTGGGCATAAGCAAGTGTCCCATTTGCTCTAAGTTGGGGACTTAAGTTGAGGGACCCCATCATTCCCATAGCCTGCATTCCCTGCAAAGACTGTCCAGAAGAATTACCAGGATGGAACTGAGACCCCTGCATCAATCCTGCCTTCTGTCGTGGCTGAAACCATAATGGCACTTGTCTTAGAAACAGGTATAATAATTCCAAAAGGAAAAAGACAAAATATATATATATATATATATGTCCACATTAAAGAAGATCAATCAGGTCAAGGTTTTTAACAGTATTTGATTCCTGCAGCAACTAACTTAAGAGTTCTCAATCCATAAACAACTTCATTAACAAGCTTTAATTTAAACATTCAGAACACGACAGTAAACTATATAACAACTAATCTAATTGCAATTCTTAAGAGAAAAATGCAATTCTTTTACACGTAAAACCTACATAAGTAGGATGCAACAGAGACCAGAAATACCTTTTCTCTGCTTGTATTCCCAAAGTTCCGTTCATCTCAAATCCACACACAATCCAATCTAAACATATAAAGATAGCATTCTTCATTAAAAGTCAAAGAAACTAAAACATCCAGTTCTAATTTTTATTGTACATGGTAAGATAATAGTGTACTTGAAGCATAAATTCAAAGAAAGCAAACACAGAACACAAAAATCACTTTCTGTAAGCAAAACAAAAGACTGTGTAACTATCACGGCTCCTCACCGAAGTTAAAAACTGATTCTGCAGATTATACTGGGCTGCAGCCGCAGCAGGTTGACCAGATAACATTGGCAGGTGCCCTGTTTGCCCCATCAATGAGGACCGCGTCAAATTATTGCCGCCCATCTGCCCCAATTGTTGCTGCAACTGATTCTGCTGCTGTTGTTGCTGTTGCTGATTGTTGTTATTACTGATACTACTATTTTGTTGTTGCTGTTGTTGCAACTGTTGGTGATGCTGAAGCGCATTCCCGGCCCCAAAATTCATTTGCCCATAAATCCCCGCCTGCTGTTGCTGTTGTTGCCTCATCATGCTGAATTGCTGCTGCTGTTGCATTTGATTCAACCTCGAAGTTGAAGGCGTCCTCTGTAAACCCTGCGGCATCTGAAAATTCGACACCCCAATCAGATTATTGTTGTTATTACTAACACCGCTACTATTGCCATTACTATTATTCTGCTGCTGTTGCTGTAATTGTTGCTGAAGTTGCTGTAATTGCTGTTGTTGCTGCAATTGCTGTTGCTGTTGCGGCTGGGTTTGTACCAACTGCTGCTGGTTTTGTACCAACTGCGGCTGCGTCTGCACCATTTGTTGTTGATTTTGCTGATCAAGAGACGGGGAAGAGGAGGGTGGCAGGGCTTGTAAATGCTGCGAATTTGAGGTTTCAATCATCATGTTCATCTGATTTGTTGTTTGCTGCATGGAGGGTTTTGGCGGAGACGGTGATGAAGTTGAATTTTCTGCCATAAATTTGAGAATTTGAATTGCAAATTGGAATTCTTTTGATTAATTTTATGAATTTTCTGGATTTGAAAGAAATGAATTTATGGGCAAAATTGAGTTTCTTGATCGAACAAAGAAGAGAGGAGAATTAAAGCAATCCATACTGGAATCTCACCGCGAGTTCTCAGTAATATACAAAAATAACGCGGTTTAGTTGAAACTGTAGAAAACCGGAGCGGACATTACTGTTGACAACTTGTGAGCGGTGGCATAGAGTAAAATTTTATCCAAGTCGCCGAACTTCCAGTGACATTTTAATCGGGTCCTTAAACTAATTTTTCACATTGGAATCTTTAGTTTCGTTCATCTCACCCCTCTTTTACGAAAGAATTTGTCTAGTCGTGCTACATTTGTGCACTTATCTAAAAGTTCATCTTTACTGCAAGAAGGATACTATTTTATTTATGTGTTTATAGTTTTTATGTGATTGAACTGTCTTTTCAAACTTTTGTGACATTTTTATTATTTGCTTACAAGTTACAACATTTGCTCGTTATTGAAATTGAAATGATTATATATGATTGCAGTCTTGATTTATACTTTTTTAACGTATGTGATTATATCTTATTAACTTATGTGATTATATCTTATTGATCTATGTTTTTTCTTTTCTTTTCTTTTCTTTTCTTAAAGAGAAATAATCAATTCTCGTTATGGAACGAATATTCAGATACATCATAAGTAATTAAGGCATTAAGCATGCATCCACTAAGGGCCACTATTTCTCGTACAAGGAGCTAAATGAGAAACACATTTTCTAACAAGTTCATATGCCACCTTATTATTAGCAAGTCGATTCACTAAATGAATTTGACAATTAGGAACCTCGATGATGAGACCCTTGCAATCCCAGAAAATCGCGCCAAATTCAGATTGGTCGTCATCTTCTCTTCCAAGAGCATAGACTACCACTTTCGCATCTTATTGGTCTGCGTTATATTTACCTAGTGTGTTAAATTGCAATTGATGAATTTGTTGTGATGTAACTAATGTGTAGTTAAAATAATCAGTATACAAAAATGAAATATTTTTTTTCTTTTTGCCTATTACGTAGCGTTGGCTTCTATATGTAGTCCGAGAACTAATAGAAACAACCAAGTCACATAACAATAGAAAACAGTCAAGTCATGTATGAGAAAATATGGCTTCATAGAAAACCTAATTAAATAGCCCCGTTGAGGGAAAAAAATCCCTTGTTAAGGGCTGCCATTGTGCCTAGGGACACTTAATTTGTAAGCTTGTCTCAAGCTCTACACGTTACGGTACTGGCATTGAATTTTGATGCTATTTTACATTTTTTTTCCCTCTCTATCTCTTATGGTCTTATTTAAAAATCTAAATTCTCGGCCAATTTCTAGTGTAACAGATCGAGCTCTGAGTTTGGAGCCCGACCTCGAGGCTTTTGATTAGAGGATGGGCCTTGAACTCAAACATGAGTTGCTAGCTTTTGACTAGAGGTTGGGGTCCGAACTCGGGCCCGATCTGTTTTATTAGCCGGATCATAAATCTCCTAGGTTTGTTGTTTGATTAATTAGTAATTACGAGTACATTTCAAATTATATAATAATCATTTTGTTTAAATGATAGAGATAGATAGATTACTATATATGAATATATCACATTAATTTACATTGTAGATCCGCTCTTCATAGACAAACTTGGGATTAGATGCAATCCCAGGTAAGATTGGTTCAGGATCATTTGACCTTTTCTATTAGATAGGGAAGGCCATAGCACAAAATGTACTTCTAAGTAATTGCCCCATGGATCCTATATCTATCAATATGAAGAAGAGATCATATAACGAAGGGGATTCTTATTTGTACAAAAGGAACTTCGAACTTGGAACAGGCATGAAGAAATTAACGGTACTTATTTATCTTTTGAGTCGGTCTGTCGGATCGGTCGCTCAAGGATATTATTATTAACATCCGGAAATAAACTTGTGACATAGTTGAGGATTAAGTGGATTAAACCTGAGGAAGGATGGTTGAAAATTAATTCAGATGACAGTCAGAACAAGACTGGTCAAAGGGTGCTTATTGTGAGCAGTACTCCATATTGCATCCATGCATTGCTTATTGAGAGGGTTGGATGTGTTTTGGTTGGTAAATATGTCCCACTTCCTATGCGTGTAATTTCTTTTTCATGAAATACATTTACATCTCCAGCTTGGATTTTTTAGTAGAGATGTTTTCAACAAAATTAAAACAATAATAATAAAAAATAAAAACAGTTGTAACATAGTACCAATATAGTGCTTAATATCACTATTTGGAATTAAATTTTTGTTCAACTTAATATCATGGTAAGTTGCCTAGCTTAGTCGAGCCTCGGAAGCTAATTAGTTGGATCGAAGCCAACTCAGCCAAACTTTTTTGTTCGAGCCAAATTCAATTCGCTTGTTAACTGTAACTCAGTCTACTATTATTATTTTTCTTTGCGACTAGCTAGAGGAGCAAGCTTGTTACTTACCAAAAGATTTATGTTTGCCTCACCTCTTTTGCAGTCTTGAGCAAAGGCAAAGCTAGCTTACCAGTTAAATTGTCACCTGTGTTTTTAAAATAGGATCATAAATTATACTTAGAATGTCCTATTATTTGTATACTATATAGACCAATGTTATAGGCTTATAGCACCGATGGTAATTGCCTAGTTACACTTTTTAGTCACTGCATATTTACATTTACTGATAAAAATTGTATTTAGCGTAAAACTAACAAAAACAATACTACGTCAACCATAAATAATGCTATTCATTTAGATTTGTATCATCTCCTTATTGACCATTGAATAAATAAAAATTCTCATGTATTTATATATATCAACTCATCCTCCAATACAGTAATGCTAACTAGAAGATAAATAACATCCCTCGTCAATCATTGTTCCTTTTAGGTTAAACTAAATCAATAAAAAATAAATAAATAATCGTCTTGTTCTTATTGATGGGCAATAATTGTTAACCGGTGTACTTGTGGCCACGTCATAGATTGACCCAAGGAAACCAAGGGATTCATAGAACTAAATAGTCCACGTCATCGATCGACGCCGAATGACACCAAAAGATCGACAATAAAACTAAATAGACGGTAGGACCATCAAAGTTGTTTTCCTTCTATTCAAATTTCATGACACACTCCTTTTATTTTTAAATTTTTTTGGGGACTTGGTGTGACTTCAACTCAAAATCGTCCCCAGCGGTGCAATTATCTTTCTTAGTCCCTAAAGAATAATGTTATTATCATTACCGGTGATGATCAGCCTCCTCCCATGAGAAATTCAATAACATTACAAAAGACAACGTATATACATCTCATACAACATCCGTATCAATGGCATTGGGAACCTGGGGATTTATCCATTTACAGTTCTTAGCTCCAAACCAAAATATTCTCAAAAAGCAATAAATGGTATCCAATCTTCTTCCAGGATTTAATATATATTAATTACATTACGTATGCCATGACACTGGAATTTCGGTGAAGTTAGAAAACCTCTCGACTAAATCCCGACATCATAATTCGGAAAACTCTGCACCCATACATCCTTCACAGCAAACTTGTGCTCATGGGATTTGCATAGAAATGCTCTCTGCAGATCAGCTTTGGTTTTTTGAAGTGGCATCCAAGAAGGCCACTTAGAATAGCCGGAGGATGAGCTGATGTCATCTGATTCATCTTGCGGGGGATGATGTGGTTATCCATAATCATTATTTCCAACAATCTTCGGCAGCTCTGAAACGCATTTTAGTTTCACAGTTAGTACTGCTATAACATGAAATGCTATGGAAATGGTAAAATTAAGAGAGAATTATGAGCTCGCTGCCAAAACTTTCCAGGAAATCTGACAGCATCAGCTTTTCTGTTAACTGATGTAAGAGCTCAAATGTAAAACCAGACCAAAATATCATCTTTTCATTTATTAGACCTTGTCTATGACAGGTTATGCGCATAAATTGAACCGTTAAACATTCTTCCAGTCTTCTCTTATTTCTTAGCTTTCACCTAATTAAGTTTCATTATGAATTCCTATTATTTCATTATTTGCAGGTTTGTTGATCCATTATTGCATTGTTAGATAATGCAACTTGCGTTTAATCAACTCACTGAGTACTTAATCATTACTATTTAGCAAGTATCTGTTAAGACAAAAATGCATTTTTCTTGTTGAATATTTTCAATTATAACTCAAGCAGCAGGAGGAAGAGATCTCCGAAAATTTTGTATCAGCAATTACTTGAGAATTCTGGACTGAAATCACTTCTTGTCACATGCATGACAAAATTTGCTTGAAGCGTACCACTGACAATTCTTCAAATACTCCCTCCATCCCACAAAGATAGTCCAGTATGCTATCTTCATCCGTCTCAAAAAGATAGTCCAATTATCATATTGAACATGTCTTTAATTTTTCATTTCCATATATGCCTCTAATTCATGTATTTGTTATTACTTCATATCAACTACCTATGCATTGAAAGTATTTTCAAACAATTAATGAGACATGTAGTATACATAGAAAATACAAGTAAAATTTAATGTTTCAACTATATTAACTATTATTTCTTAATATGTGTGAAAATAACTACTAGACTAACCTTGCTGGACATAGGGAGTACTATTTAAGCACACTATGACTTCATCATAATTCTTGGAAAATTTACATCCCAATCTAAATGATCCCTCTAGAAGTCTATGGTCTTAAAATTACGAAGATTAGTCCCCAAATAGGAAGATTCAATATATACCCTTAAAAGTCAACCCAAAGCTCATAAGGTACCTGAGGGTTTAGTGCCTGCATCTTGTTTATGATAGCATCCTGGAAAAGCAGACAAGACACGTCAAAATTGAGAAATAGATCTGCAAACAGATAGTATAAACAAGCTAATTGAAAGTTAAAAGAATAATCCTATGATTAACTGCAGTGACGGAGCAAAGTAAAGACTAGTTGCAGCAAGTTGAAATCACAGTACAATTTCTAAACAAATAAACCCACTAAAGATTAAGGGTTCTGCAGCCAAAACAAAATAGTGTACCGAAAGTTTGTTTTAAAATAGATACCTCCAATATTCCTGGATTTTGCATCACGATACCAAGAACACGGCGAACAAGACCCTTGTAAACAAGATCATTTACAGTACCATCTCCGTTTATCCAAGGCAATATAGGCCTACATTTCTGAGAGTCAAAAGACTGGAGATCGGACATTTCCACTTTATCCATTCTGGGAGGGATAATTTCAGAATTGCCTGTAATCTTGCTCTGATTTTCAATAGAAGGATCACCAAATTCTTCAGGTAGATTTAAAATTGTGACTCTATGCTCTTCATTGGCATTCGTGTTGATCTCGTATCTAGATGCAACATCTACATGCTTATTATAGATAGACATAAGTTCGTTGATCTCGTTTTTTACTTCTAGGAGCAGTCCCAGCATGATCATGATGAACAGCAGCCACAGGGGTCAAATAGTACTTTGACCGATATAAAGAATCAACCACACGAACATCATCATATGCGTTGACCTGTATTTTCAAGCCAGACAAAATATGAATATGGACCAGCTCATTGGTCCCCTCCACCACTCATCCGCCACTAAAACCAAAAATTGAAAGCAAGAAGGGGGGGAGGGAGGGAGGGGGGAGAGAGAGAATCTCATCCAGTGGTGGATTTTATACATCTTAGTACTAGAAGAATTAATCTATTTGGACACACACGTAAACAAAAGTTATACAAAAAGGGATCAAAATTACCTTATTACCCCTAAAATAACTTTGGATTCCCCTTGAATTGTGTGGGGTTAATAAGGTAATTTAAACCCCCTTTTGTTATAGTTTTTGTCTACACATATGTTCAAATAGCGTAACTCATACTAGAAACATGAAAAGATCTCCGTAGCATTCCTAGATGTAAAATGGATCAATAAAACAAACCTTTATAGCTCGCCCAAATGCTTCAAGCACCTCAACCGTAATTTCCAAAATCTTACCTGAAAAGGAACTTGATGTTCTCAATATGGAAAAAATTGCTCATTCATAAAATAAACCAGAAATGTGCAAAATAAATAAAGAGTAACCACTATATACCCTGCATTTTCAAGACCTTTGAAATTTCCTTCATGCTCAAACCTTGGTCACCAGACCTATGAATTGCTGAATGAAGAGCTCTAAATACCTCAGGCTGAAGAGATAAACTTTCTCCTGAATAAGAAAATGAAGATACCAGATGCTTCGCATAGCTTGTCATGGCTTCCCATGGTGATTTACTAGCATCATAAGCCGGGAGGATTGTACTCCCAGAATCTAGGATTTCCCTTGCATGATCTGCTACATCAGGATGTGACACATCACCCTCAACCTCCAAATTGGAAGTGACAATACTCTGAGTGCTTCTGCCAATTGTGTTCAAGTCCTCATCTTTATACGACTCAATAACATGTATTTTTGGGATTGTTGCACAATGCAACTGCAGCCTAATACCCGGGAAACCTTTTTCTCGGCGGGTAATGATCTCACCCTCACCGGTAAATGAAGTTCTTGATTTCTTAGACATGTCATCAACGTAAATCTCAATATTATCGCATTTACGTTTAGAAGTTCTGGTATCTTCTGCCTCTCCGACGCCTTCCTTGGGTAAGCAAGGGGTAACTGACAGTTCTTCCAGAAAAACTAGAGCACACAAATGGAAAACTTCACCACACTGCAAATCTTGAGGAAGATCAATTCCTTCTTCCATTAAATCCATTTCTCGTTCCTCGAGCCAGCTGGAAAAGTTAGAAGCTCTCTTTCCAGTGTTCATAGGAAATGGAGACAAAGAAATACTTTGCAAAAAGTG
>CAVNYN010270161.1:0-28728 GCA_963692815.1 Nyctanthes arbor-tristis
TCAACAATTTAACATCCAAGTGATTCAATTCCAAGTCCAACATCCAAAACTCAAGAAATAAAATTGCAAAATTTTAACAATGGTTAAATACTTAAATTACCGTTTATGTTTATATAAGAAAGAATCAAACAACAAGCTTACCACCAAATACCATTTATATAATTTCAATTTATTAACTTGTTGGCTATTAAAACTTAGAAGTAGAATTTAGGAGTTAGAATTTTGAAATTGCCTTCAAAGTTCAAAGAATTAAAGTTCAAATATTTTAGAGTCTGAAACCCAAAGTTCTCTTCTGACTTTTGCCTCTTGACTAGAATGAGCTGGCTAGCTGGAGCCGCGTGACTGGTTAGTGGTCACTGCATCATTGGTGCTTGCCGCCTGGTGGTCAGTGGAGCAGAAAGCAGGAGACTGGAGGCGTGGTCGGCGGTCGCGCGGACGAGCATGACAGTAGTAGGAACTGGCAAACTGGCGTACAGGAGAAAAGAGAAGGCAGCCGGAGCAGTGAGCCCTCAGGATGTCATTAGATCATTAGATGAAATAGGGAATTACTAATTAGGGATTTCAAAATTGAAATTATGAATTGGGAATTTAGGAACGATCTGAAATTCTGAATTTGGGATTATTGGTTTTTTTTCTTTTGATATTGGGCTGACTGCTGGTTGTGCTAGTGAAGGCATGTTACCCTTAGCTCAAATTTCTTTACCCCTAGCCCAAATTTTTTTTACCCCTAGCCTAAATTTTTTTTTTGGGCCCACTCTTTCTTGGACCAGGCCACGATTTGGGCTAGGCGCGGGCACAGGGTGGCCTTTCACTGGGTCCGTGACTAAGCACAATCAGTGTGCCAAGAATTGATTTTAGAATGAACTGTTGGTATTTACTCTTATACCACAATCTTTCTATCACATTTTTTGATCTTCAAGCTTTCATTAAATAATACATCTTATATTTGGGAAATAACTATGATACTTCTATTCAATCAGGAATCGACATATGGATTCAGAGGCCACATTTTGTTATTCTCCCTTCAATTAGGCTCTAAAATCAACGTGTGAGCTTCTAATTAGTTAAGAGAGATCTAAGTGTTCACTACTTCTAATTTTTCCTTTATATTTAATAACAATTTCCTTCAAAAAGTTTAATCTTGAATATTTTTTCTACAACCATTGACTATTTTAATTAAGAATACACATACGAAAGTTAACTAGTAGACGAATCGACACTTGAGCTCAAACCATTATTAGATACAAAATGACTGATAACTAATGGAAAGTAAAGGTTAAAGACCTTAAGTTAAAGGTGGCATGTTTATTTCCCTCCGTCCTATAAACATATGACCAGTTTTTATTTTTATTTGTCTCACATTATAGTTTATTTATATAAACAAGATTGAACAATTAATTTCTTTTTCAAATATACCCTTAGTCCAATTACTAATAAATTTGCAGTGCATTAAATTGAATTAGTTTTGAATAGATATATTAGCCTATTAAGTGTGAATTCTGTATTTTCAACCATATTAAATCACATTTCTTAATATACGCATAAGAAACATATAGGCCTATTTGTATGATACGGAGGAAGTATAATATATATATATATATATATTACATCTTCCGTCCCACAAAGATAGTTCATTATTCTATTTTAGTCCGTTCTAAAAAGATAGTCCACTTACCATTTTAAACATGCATTTAATGTTTTATTTTTATTTGTGTCTCTAATTAATTATTGTTATTCAACTACTTATGTATTGAAAATATTTCAAATAATTAATGACACAAAGATATATATGAAAAAAAGGTAAAATTAAATGTTCTAACCACATTGCCTACTAATTTTTAATCTATGTAAAATTACCTACTAGACTATCTTTGTGGGACGGAGTGAGTATAATTATAATTGTTGTATGAATATATATCGTTTAAAAAGGAATTGTCTCTTTAAGAAAATAAACGTACGATAAAAATTTTATCCAAATACTAAGTCAAACGAGTGTCACTTTTGCCATTAGCTAAGTGCCAAGTAAATAGTAACATAGTATGATATATGAGCACCGTCACGCATAATAATAATTATAATAATAAGATAAATAAATCAAGAACCCAAGTGACAAAAATGATATAGTAGTCAATATTTTATATGGATAACTCTCCAGTTGTTGTCCAAGTGAATGGGTGGATCCTAATCGAGTACGTATTTTATCTCTTCTCAAAATCGTTCATTCATTTCCAAAATGGGTTTGATGATATTATAGTCGTTTACTTTTCAACAAAGCTTTTCATATTCATAGCATCCATATCTGTATGTATTCTATGGCGTCTATTTATAGTGTTCAATAGATGCAGTGACAAGTCTCTGGATACATTAATTGTCCATTTCTCAATGTGTCCAATAGTAGATTACCACATAATCTATCCACACTCTATAGTATCCATACCAGTCACCATCTTCCACTAATAAATATAGAAAAGGACATTACTAATATAATTAGGTTCCAAGAGTCACTTTTAGTCTAGTTGGCCCAATTGATTTTTTAAGAGTTTTATTTATTTATTTTTTTACATTATCATTCATGTAGTCGACGTGTACTGTCATGCCATTATTGCGTTACATTCGAAATTATCTTCCATCGGATATGCATCCAAAGTTCTTTAGTACATGACATTGATGTCGTTATGGTACCAGTAAATGAGATTGTAATGGGTCAACTCATATGTAGATTATCCAATAATCTCTTATCATATATGTATTTGAAGGAATAATCTCAGTTTATATATATGACGAGAGATCGTTTTTAATATCTAGATACTTATCACTAAGAGTTGACTAACATGTGACTATAAAGTCTTTTTTGGCTAACAAGTAGCCGAAAAATCAAGATGCTGACTAGATAAAACTGAAGATTAACATTAACTCAAAGATTAAGACGTTAACTCGATAAAACTCAAAGATTAATTTATAATTTTGGTCCTGCCTTTATTATTATTATTATTATTATTATTATTATTATTATTATTATTATTATTATTATTTGCAAACTTGGTCCTGCCTTTATACGTTTATAAAACTTTAAAAAAAACAAATTAGTCGTTTATTTTTATTTTAAAATAGAAATTAATTAACTAATCACATTTATATATTTTGTGAGACCATGTACTACACAATTTTTTCTCACTTTAATTGCTTTATTTTTATTTTAAAATTGAAGTAAAACACCAGCGGGGGCAAATTTTGCATCATAAACTTGTTATGGTGATTGTCTATAATTTCACCTAAAAAGAATATTATTGCTTTCATACATTTCTCTTGTATCCATTTTCCATCCCATAAAGGTTGCAATTTTTTTTTTAAGTTTTTTATTCATTTTACGTCCATCCTAAAATATAGGCTACTTTTTTTAAAATGTAGTCGTAATACTTAGTTTTCGTATATACTCTTAATTAATGTATTAATAAAGTAGAATAATTAAAAAATATAAGGGTTGGTAAATGATCTTAAATTCTTTTTTTCTTTTTTCTTTTTTTATGAAATTTGAGGAACTTCAGAGAAGGTTATAAACTCGAATTCAGGATTTTATCTTAATAAGAGCTGTTCTTTACCACTTGAACTATCACTATGGAATGGAAGTAGCATTATCTTATCCCAGCCGTTGTGTCATTTTCACTAATAATGGCGCAGCTTACGTTAATGTTAGATTAATTGAGGCTTAAGCTAAGGCAATGAAGCAAATGGCAAGTGTTTTGCAATTTGCAAGTGTTCTACGGCTAGAAAGGTCACCTGAGTATATGAGGTCACTTTATTATCATATGGAGATAAACCATAGATATTTCATAAAAAATAACACGGGCTCTTTATTAAAAATAAAAAAATCACTTATGGATTGTGGTTTCAAAAAACAACTAATGATTTCAGAAAAATCAATTAATTTTAGAACTCTGAGCTCCTTATTAAGGAGCTCATAAAAAACATGTGTAACTGCATTATTTCCTTAGAAAAATTGTAATAGAGAATAAACTTGCCCTTGGTTATTATAAAAAATCAATTCCTTTGGTGGGTCTTACAACATTGGGATCCATGTGAATGAAAGCCTTCTTGCTTCCTTAAGATTATATTTTTCAAGTAAATTGTCAAAGTGGAAAAGCAAACACATCGATAATATATATTTTTGAAAGGAATACATTATTCAAACTCTCGTTACTACAAATAATTATGGTCCCCTCATCATACATATCTTCAATTCGAGGAGCTGATTTCAAATCAAAGTATTATTACTTGTAGATGATAGGCAAGTCCAAAACATCTCACAGGTTTTTCGCATCCCCTTTTATTTCGCCTTCTCTGTTGAAAGTTTGGATGTTACACATTTATTTTTTATGTTTTTTTAAGTATTCATTAAGTATTTTATTTTAGAGAAAAATGAATTTGTTATTTATTATTTTTTTTCCAAAGGGGCCACCTGGACCTATTGGCATACTTAAGAAAGCATCTTCAAGGTACCAGTTTATAAACAATGTTTATAATCCTTCGTAAAGGACGAGAGAGAGAGAAATTGTGCGAGTCCCACGTGCCTCCAATCTCCATATTCTCTTTTAATTTTCCTTTTTAATTATTTCTCTCTCTTTTTAATCACTTTTTTTTTTTGTCGCTTCCCTTTAATATTCAAATTTCACATTCAACCTCACATCATTTAATACTATTTTTACATTATTTTTTAATTTATTTCTTCCCCTCTCCTCTTTTTGACATTTCCCTCTTTCTCACTTCTTTCTATTTCTTTTCAATTAAAATAATCATTTTATCTCTATCCATCTCCTCTACATCAACCTTAGTCCACATTTAAGGAAAAAAATTTAGTGCTCCAACTCTGGCCACTGAATTTTTGCTATTTATACAATTAATGGTCTACTTAAAACAACTCACACCCCCTCATTAACACGGTTAACATTTCTTTTAATTCCATTTTCTTTTTTTTAATTTTTTTTATTTTTTTCTTCTTTCCCATTTTTCCTTTTCTGGTTTTATCATTTCACTTTTTTTCATTTGATGTGTTCGCCATTTGTCGACTGAAATATTTTCCTTTTTTGGTTTTAATTTTAGTTTTTCATTTCACCCTTCATTCATTTCATGTACTCGCCATTTGCCGACTACAGAGTTTACACAACATATCATTTGTATATTGTTTTCTTCAACGTTCGCACACATGATATCAATACAAATTTTGATACTGAAAATTCAAGTGGTGTTTATTTCAAATTATAAGGCACTGCGTTCTATTAATTTATATAACGACAAGAAACCATTGTTACTTTTCTGATTTGTATAGTCTGCAAATGGCGAGTACGTGAAATGAAAAAAGGGTGAAATGAAAAACTAAAATTAAAACAAAAAAGGAAAATATTCAATCGACAAATGGCGAACACATCAAATGAAAAAAAAAAGTGAAATGATAAAACCAGAAACGGAAAAACGGGAAAGAAGAAAATGAAAAAAAAAAGAAGAAAATGGAATTAAAAGGAATTTTAACGGTGTTAATGAGGGGGTGTGGGTTGTTTAAGTGGACCACTAATTGTATAAATGACAAAAATTCAATGGCCAGAGCACTGAGTACTCGGTATTCTTGGAGTACTGAAGTTTTTTCCCACATTTAACTACTAAAGATATAACAAAAAATAATGATAAAATAATAGCAGGGACGTGACTTGTGAGAACATCTACTATGTAATTTTAGTAGTGTTCTAAAAAGCGTGAAGCGCGGGAAAAGCGTCGACCTCAAGTTTCAAGCTTTGCGAGCTCAAACGCTCCTAGACGGCGCTTAAGCGTTAAAAAACGTTTTTTATTTTTTCATTTTTTTATTTTAACAAATCTAAAATTATTAAATATTTGAAATATGTATCCTAAATTAGAAAATAAATGTAAAATCATAAATATTATATTTATTTTATAATTTTAACACTTTTATAATACAAGTTTGATATTTTTAAAAGGCAAAAGATGGACAATTTCTACTTTATTATACATTTATAGGGATTAAGTATTATAAAAATAATGTACTTGTCAAAAATAAATAACACTTACCACTTAAAATAAAAGCAAGAAAACACATTTCACACTTTTCACCAATAAGAAAACCACTTAAATAAATGAGAAGATATATAAAAACTAATTCTTCACATGTACATATATATTTTATATAATAATAGCATATAGCTTAAATAGAGTCAATAAATATATTATAAATCTGAATAATTTTCTTTAAAAAAATCTTTATAATGTTGCAAATTCTAGTAATATTATATATTAAAACAATTGTTCTTTACTATTGTTAAAAAAGTAATATAATAATGATGATTTTTAAAGAAGTTTATTGGTCAAAAAATTTCAACTTGAAAAAGAAATTTAGTAGTATTGTTTTAACTTTTTGATTGTTCCACATTGAAAATTTTGTAAAAAGACAACATGATTGGGGCTTATAAATAAGATGTACCTTTGTGTAAGTGACTATGTAAAGGAAATTTTGTGGACTTTGAGGCAAATTAACAATTGTCTTGGTCCTTTATATTTAGTTTTAAATTTAAATAAATAATTGTCCCACATTGGAAGTTTTGTAAAAAAAAATATGATTGGGGCTTATAATAAGATAGGCCTTTGTGTAAGTGAATATGTAAAGAAAATTTTGTGGACTTTAAGGTAAATTAATAATTGTCTTGATCCTTTATATTTTAACTTTAAAGTTTAAATAGATACCTTAATCATATCTTCAAAGTAAAAAAAAAAAAAAAAAAAGGAGCACGTCTAGGGGGAAAAAAGCACGCCTAGGCGTGCCTAGGCGAGGCGTGGAAGCTCTGCTTCCCGCCTAGGCAGAACAGAGATATTTAGGGGACAATGTCTCCAGAAACAGAGAGGATATGTTCTACTTTCCCTAATCCGATTATTTGTTGGGTGACTTGATATGTGCAGATATATCATTTTTGCCATTAAAATTTCAAAATAAGATTGGATATTTTTATGAGCATAAAAGTCATATTTATACACAGCAAGTCACCTCACCCAACACGTAATTCAGAGAAAGAAGCATTTTACAACAGGGAAAGAAGCAGAAATTAATGTGAGTCCCGCTTTTATTTTCTTTTATTTCCTTTTATTTCTCTATTTTATAGTCACTTTTCTCACCTTTTATTTCACTTCCCCCGCCAATTTCTATTGTAACAGATTAGGCTCCGAACTTGGAGCCTGATCTGTTTCATTAGCGGAATCGCACTTCCCCTTGCATTTTTTACATATTTTCCCGTGCCATGTCTACAAAGATGGCAATAGGTCAGGCCATGCCCGACGAACGAAGAAGTATTGGGCCGGATAAGTCAAGGCAATATCATGTTTCGTTTAGCAATCTGTTTATATTTTTAAATATATTTTTCTTGTTGTTTGAATGTTTTTAATATTTTTAATCATTTTTAATGTAATCCAAGTTGGTTCGATCGGGTCACTCCCAACCCAAAACCCATTTGACCTTGAATTAACCCGGTGCCAACCCCGAGGCAAAATTTTTTGCCCCATTTGTATCGGAGCCCCCATGACTTCTAGTTTGAATCAGATCAAATTGTCATTCCTACACGTCCCACGTCTAACTTCACATTTTCACTACTATTTTATTATTAGTTTTTATTTTGGATTAATTTCACAAATGGTTCCCAACCTTTATACTTTTTTTTTTAACCCTTGACGCCAGATCTTAATTGTATACGGTAGACTTTTTGTTTTACTTTTTTTTTTTAGAGAAATTATTCCAAATTTGCAAATGATCTTTAAGAAGCATTTCAATATATGTTGATATCATCTATAACCTTATTAGATTATATGTGTTATGTAGGGTTGTTTAGTTTCCAGGGAGGCTTCTAGGATTCTTTAGGTTCTGTACAGTTATTGATTTAATGAATTTTTTGTTTTAATAATTGAATAAGTTTATATTAGTCGCTTTTATTTATTGTTAAGTTTATATTAGGTGTTAAGAAATGAAAAGCCAATTGATTTTTGGAATTCTTATATTATATTTCTTATTGTTATATTTATTATGTATAATAATTGCATATAGTTATAAGATTAAATTGGACTTTCAATTCAAAAATGGAAGGATAAATAAGGCAATCAAAAGTTTCCCAGGTATCTAGCCTTTTAATATGGCTAATTATATTTCCATTACAAAATATTTATATGCACAACATTTTAACAGCATAAAGAAAGTCTATAACTTTGTTTATAACTATAGTTATACCCTTAAAATTTTTGTACGATTTTCTATAATTAATTTTTAACAATTAACTCACTAATTATGTAAATAAAAGTTTATATCAAAATTATGATAGTGTTGTTCGAAATAAAAAACAAAATTCGTACTTCTTAGTCATTATATTTTGGTTATTTAAAATTAGCGTGGATAAATAAATAATTTGATGTCTAAATAAAGAAAATGTTTAAAATCTATATAGACAAAATTCATAATTAGTAGAATATTAACGATAAAAGTTGAAAGGAAAAAAAGTTAAGGATGCACTCACAATAAAAAGTAAATATTGAGGACCTTTAAAATAATTCTGATATAGTGTACTGAACAATGGCATAAATATAATTAACATTTTAATATATTGTAGATTTCTGGTGATCATCTGCTAATCACTTCATATAAAAGTAGCGATCTACCCTGTAAATAGATAGAGCTACTCGAAGGAATAGAATATTCAAGGCTCTAGTTAGTACAATTATTGTGGTCCCCATCAAACATGGTATGTCTTTGAAGAGCCACTCCATCAGCACAAACAGACTATTACATTGAAGACAGTGATAGGCGATTCCAAAATCCAAACCAGGGTGCCCAACCCACCCTTCCTCACAAGTTTTCCGCGTCCCAATATTTTTGCCATTTTTCCGTGAAAAAGTTCAATTTCGTTCCCCCCCCCCCCGGCCCCGTCTTTTTTCGCTTGACAAGTTTCCTTGTTTTGAATATATATATATAAAATAGAAAAAAAAAAAAAACAACAATAATAACTAATGGATTAGGAGTACCTGCTTGATTTCCATTTCTTGTAGAATTGGAATTGTATTTTGGACCGTTAATGGTTGATTAAAAACTTTTACGTTACCTCACCTTTAAAAAAATATAAAATAATAATTCAACAAATAATGTCTGCTGTATTAGAATTAGGGATTTCATTTTAAAAGTTTAACGTGTCAATAGGAATAATCCACGTATTTTATATATATTGGTCATTTTTTTATTATTTTTTTGATGTGGGATTTCTATTTATATCCCTTAATATGTCGCACGTGATGGTGGCTTGTTATAGCACATAAATCTTAAAGGTGAGGAGGGGCAATGCTCATGAAAGAAGAAGAGGTGAATAGTTGAGAAAATCCCAAGAGTGTACGGGTCCTCTGAGATATTTGTAACTCCGCTAACATATTAAAATTTGATTTTCTATTTTAAAAGATTAACCTGTTAAGATGAGTAATCTAAATATTGTATATATTGATTATTTTTATTTACTTTTTCAATGTGGAATTTCTATATATCCCCTAATATGCTGTTGCGCCATCGCGCCCACGAAATGAATCAAGGCAATGCTAAAATATAAATATAAAGCCAATTATAATTAAATTGTCAATAATTGATTGCCAAACCAACCCATCATTATTCTGGAAGTTTCTAAGGAGCTAAAGACGAGTTTACGGAGCTTGGTTTTCAATGAGATGTTACCATATGGTATGTATCAAGTGAGGTGTCAGTTTGTTATTAGAGACGGAGCCCGACTTTATTTCCATAGTCGGACCGTCATTATTCCGTGGAAAAACATACATACTAATTTATTAAATTGAGGGTATAATAACTTTACCAAGTTTTACACAATTAAATTCTATTTAGCTTATCTGTATTTCGCAGCAGATTCCATGTTTTATATTTCACATCAATATTAGAGCATCTCTAATGTATAGTTATAATCATAGAATAATATAATAATTGGTAAAAAAGTATTGATTTAACACATTAAATACTTGATATTATCATAGATAATGTCATAAAATGAGATTGTCAAAACATCTCCAGTGCATAGCCATAGTCATGGAATAATATGACAACTGGCAAAAAAATATTGATTTAATACATTAAATGCTTGACATTGTCATAGAGAATGTAGTAAGATGACATTGTCCATGACAATGTCAAGTATTAATTTATCCAATCAATATATTTCTTTCTTCCTAATAATAACTTGTCAAATATATAATGTTGACATTGTTGTATTGGAGAACTTTTTAAATGTAATGTTAATATTCTTTGCCACATATACATCTAAGACACTCTACCTTGATTTTACATTGGAGATGCTCTCATGAACAATGTCAAGTATTAATTTATTCAATCAATATATTTCTCACTCTTTTTTTTTAAATCCCTAATAATAACTTGACAAATATACAATTATGACATTTTTTTATTGGAAAATTTTTTAAATATAATGTTAATATTATTTGACACATATATACTTAAAACATTCCATATTTATTTTGCATTAGAGATATTCTAAGGGTCCCAATTTTCCTTCAAAATTTAATTCTTGCAACGACTTTTTTAGGGGTACAAGCTTCAAATTTATTGTCTAGGGCTAGGCGAGGACAAGGGCAATTAAAATCACCATCAAATATGACTAATGTGTTTTGTTCTAACAGTAAAAATACTCCTTAACCAGTTAGTTGATCGAGTCTAAATCACCGTCCTACGCAATATTCCCGACCTTATATTCAAAACGTCGCCATAAGATATTGCTATCCCCATATGGTTTATATTTCTTTTTGTCAAATAATAATCTTCAAATAAATTTTCAAATAATTGCATCCATCAAAAAAAAATTCAAATAATTATTTTTACAAATAATTTTTTCTAAGTTAATCCAACGGTTGTTAGCCTTTGTCAATTTTATATTTCAAATATGCTGGTAACTGGAGTGGCCCCAATATTTATATATTTAAGTTTTTTTTTTTTTTTAAATAAAGGAGGAGATATATAAAGGGTATGTATGGTTGAAATGGGGACCTCCTATCAGGGTAAATTGTAGCAAAGGTCCCTAGTTTTTACATCTATTTGTACTTTCATCTCTAACTTTTAAGTTTAGACTAGTAGACCCCCAATTTTCAAAAAATTGACACAGTTTATCCAAATAGATATATTTAATCATTAAAATAAAATACTAGGGTTCATTTGACAATCATTTAAATGGAATATTATTTAAAACTGAAGTCAAATTCAAAATTCACGTCAGGTGAGAGTATAAAAAAGTTATACATACACTGGAAAATGATCCATGTGCATGATGAGAAAATTCGAAATTAAGTTTCAAATAACTGTTTTGTTATCTTACACACATGTAACTTTTCTATATTTTTCACATAATGAGATTTCAAATAAATTTCAACTATAATAAGATTCCGTTTACATTGTTGCCAAATGAACCCCGAGCATCTTATTGATTAAATATATGCATTTGGATGAATCACGAAAAATTTTCAAAATTTGAGGGCCTATTGCAAGTAATAATCTAATATCAGACGCCCGATATCACTATACCTCCAGTCACTTATGTGGCATACTAGATGCGTACCATCTGACATGCTATATCACAAGGTATGACGTGACATATCAGATAGCATGCATCTAACATGTCACATAAGTGTCTGGAGGTATAATGCTACCAGACGTTTGACGTTAGATTATTTTTAGGCCTATTGGTCCATATTTAGAGGTTGGAGGCGCTAGTATAAATAGATGCAAAAGTTGAGGACCTTTTCTACAATTTACCCACTTCCAATATAAAACATTACTACTATATTAAGATTAATAAGAAGAAGAAACAAAGTAAATAGATGAAACAGATGGAGTATTAAATAACAACGTGTTGAGATTACTATATTCGGTTGAAGTATAGTAAGAAAAGAATTGGAAAGAAAAGGGAAGAGAATGCTAAAAAATTGTTATTTCACTTTTTTGGATAATTTTGTCACCATTACAAAAAATATTCACCATAACTGATAACTCAACTTAAATTATTGATTTTATTTACTAAAATAACTAAATTAAAATCTATATATATACATACACATATAAAGAGAGAATAGTTTCCTCTTCCGATCTCCGCCAATTTCACTTTCTTATCCCGTCATATTCATCGTAGCCGCTCATTTCATCGTCCAATCTTGGCCCTTGATTTTATTATTTTTCTTTCCCAATGCATCGTGGCCATTCGTATATCGTCCGAACATGGCCCTTGATTTTATTATTTTTCTTTCCCAATGCATCGTGGCCATTCGTATATTGTCCGAACATGGCCCTTTATTTTATTATTTTCCTTTTCCATTTTATTTTAATTCGCCACGCCTTTTATTTATTAATTTCCCTTTTTAATGACTTTCCTTTTATTTTAATTTTTCATTTTCCATTTTCCATTTCATTTCATTGCGAGAATTATTTCTTTTACTTTTATTCCCTCCGTTTTTCTCAGCAACTTCCCTGCATTGGCCGATATGTTTCCATCATCTTCTCCAGTGTAAGTTGGTTGTCTTCTATCGATCTCCCATTCTTCCAGAGTCATTTGCGTCTTTGGTTAGCTAATTTCGAGGAACACCATAGTCGAGCTTGTATCTCCAAGATATTTGATTTGCACAAATCGCGTATATATTATCCTTATCTTTTATTCCAATTCAGGTAAGTTGCCCGAATCTTTGGATAAATCCGAAATCCTAATTTAAATTTACCTTATCAGTTAGGGAAGTCCTAATTTAGCTACAATCGTGAAAAACATGGTATCTTTCATTGGTAATTTTGGTAATACACTTTACCTATGGCCCTAATTTGTTTATTGTCTATAAGCCCATATTTATTAGGGCTTCGGTTATTGCCTATTTAACATGGTGTAATGGTCATTTTTTATTTATTTATTTATTTTTACATATTTGATTAATAGTTCTACTGTGCATTAGTTATTCTTCCTTTTCAGTATACACATATTCTTCTCTGATTTTCGTCATTCTCGAATGGCACCAGTTAAATTTCATCTGGGTGAGGTCACCAACAAACTTCCAAAGAACGTAGTTGTCCTTCTGCGTGTGTAGAAAGTGGTCTGTACCTTTTTAAAACAGGAAGCTTGGCATTAGGCTTATTGAGTTGGTATTGATGGATGAGCATGTAATTTTAAAATTTGTTCTTAATTTGTTTTGTACCTTTTTGAAATCTAATATTTATATGGATGCATAATATTGAGAATTTTATGAAATCTGAATCATCTGATAATTATATGGATGCGTCATATTGATAATTTTTATTTTGTTGCCATCAAGTTGAAATATCAGAATTATATAGAAGCATCATATATCCTTTACTGTTATTTTTCCAGATTAGTGAACATTTCATACTATTAGCATTTGATGAATGCAAGAGAATTGAGATTTACTCACTGCCCATTTCAGATCATTCCCTATTCCTTTACTGTTTTCCTTCTCCTATGAATGTGTATTCACTGACATGCATTTGTCTGTGTCTGTTTGATCTAGGCAGTTTCCTATGAATTTAACTGCATGGTTTTTATGAAATAAATAGTGGGAATTGTATAGATTAATCATAATGTGTCTGTTCAGATCATTCCATATTCCTTTATTGTGCTTATGAAACCATGGGAATTGTATAGATTAATCATAATATTACATTTATGTCAATTGAAGCTACTCCAGGTTTTTTTTAGATTGTTTGACTGAAATGGGAAATAACCTTATTAATTTTCCAAATTAGTTTACAGATTTCTGAACATTTTTTCAAGTATGAACCTTTTATGAATGCATAAGAATTTGAGTTGACTTTTCTGCCTGTTCATATCATTTCCCATCCCTCTACGGTTTTCTTTTACTATTAATGTATAATCATTAATTAGTGTGCATTTTTCTATACCTATTTGACATATGCAGTTACCTTAATTTGACATAGGTTTTTTTCCCAGATTAATGTTCTTATCAATTTGTACCTGTTTGAAATATGAGATTTGCATATATGCAACATATTGGAATTTGATTATGTTACAATCTATGATGATTATATTGATGCATCAATATGAGTGTATTATTGTTTCTCTTTTCCTATGAGTGTAAATTCCTAAGTTTCCTACATTGACTTTGACACTTTACTCTAGATTTTTTTTAAAATTATTTTACTAAACTGGAAAATAAGATTATTAATTTGACTCATTATTTTTCAGATTTCTTTGAACTATCATGATGGAAAAATAATGTTGCATATGTTACATTATATCTACATGTTAAATTCTGTTATTTTTTGGCATTAGTGAACATTTCAAACTATTAACCTTTGATCAATGCAAGAGAATTGAGATTTACTCACTGCCCATTTCAGATCATTCCCTATTCTTTTATTGTTTTCCTTCTCCTGTGAAAGTGTGTTCACCAATATGATGTGGTCTATGTCTGTTTGATCTACGAAGTTTCCTATGAATTTGATTGCATGATTTTTATGAAATAAACAGTGGGAATTGCATAGATTAATCATAATGTGTCCGTTCAGATCATTCCTTGTTCCTTTATTGTGCTTATCAAACCATGGGAATTGTATAGATTAACCATAATGTTACATTTATGTCAATTGAAGCTACTTCATGGTATTTTTAGATTATTAGACTGAATTTATAGGGAAATAACCTTATTAATTTTCCAAATTAGTTTACAAATTTCTGAACATTTTTTCAAGTATGAACCTTTTATGAATACATAAGAATTTAAGTTGACTTTTCTACTTGTTTCAGATCAATTCCCATCCCTTTACTGTTTTCTTTTCCTATTAATGTATAATCATCAGTGTGCATTGGTCTGTACCTATTTGATATATGCAGTTACCTTAATTTGACACATTTTTTCCCCAGGATTAATGTTCTTATCAATTTGTACCTGTATGAAATATGAGAATTACATGGATGCAACATATTGAGAATTTGATTATCGTACAATCTATGATGGTTATATTGATGCATCAATATGAGTGTATTACTGTCTCTCTTTTCGTATGAGTGTATTCCTCAATTTCCTACATTAACTTTGAGTCTTTACTCCAGATTATTTTTAGATTATTTTACTAAACTGGAAAATAATATCATTAATTTGACTCATTATTTTCCTGATTTTTTTGAACTATCAGGATGGAAAAATAATGTTGCATATGTTACAAATGTATCATGTTAACTATCGGGATGGAATCTGTTTCACAGTGACTCTACTTTTTATCTGCGTGGTTAAATTCTGTTATATATATATATATATATATATATATATTTTGTATCATGAGGTTCAATGCTCCCTGTCTTATAAAACGAATGACCATATTTTGGAACTTTTGGATTATTAATTTGTCTTCTTTTCCAGTTAATATATTTTATCAACTTTATTAACTTAGACTAATTATTTTTCCAGATTAGTGGACATTTCAAACTATGAACCTTTTATGAATGCAAAAGAATTGAGATTTACTCACTGCCCATTACAGATAATTCCCGGTTCCTTTACTTTTTTTTTTTCTTCTCCTATGAATGTATATTGAGCAACATGCAGTGGTCTGTGTCTTTTTCCTCATATGCAGTTTCCTATGAATTTGATTGTACCGTTTTTATGCATTAGTTTAAGTCTCTTGATTCTTGCATTTGTCCTTGACCATATGTATTTTGGAATTTGGATGTGTTGCAAATGTATTATGAAGAAATTCTAATACTTTTTTTTTCTTTTTTTGTAATAAGGTTTAATTGTCCCAATGTTTAATGAAAGGAATGACCATCATACGGAAAATTTTGGAGAAGTTGAAATGTTTTCGTTTCCAATTAGTAAATTTTCATCAATTTTAGCTTCGTCAATGTGACACATGTATTTTTTTCCAGATTACTGTGGTGTTCAAAGTATGGCAATTTGTATAGATTAATCAGAATGTTACATTCATGTCAATTGAAGGCTACATTAACTTTGATAATTTACTACATGATATTTCTAGATTATTTAACTGAAATGGGAAATAACCTTATTAATTTTCCAAATTATTTTAGAGATTTCTTCACATTTTTCTAAGTATGAACCTTTTATCTGATAACATCCTATTATCTGCTATTTTTCTAAGTATGAAATTTTTTTTAGCTATCAAGTTTGCATTTGAACATCTTAACATTCTTACACTGGGAATTCCATCTATTAAATTTACAAGGATCCAGAATTCAAGCAATGATCACGCACCAGTATATTCCAGAGTTCGATGACCAGCTGGAAGAACACGGCCTTTACGCAATGATGCATTTCAATGTGAAGGACAACGTTGGCTAGTGGAAGCCAACCTCACACCAGTTAAACCTTTTCTTCAATGAGCCGACTAAGGTCAAGCGGCAATATAAGGAGATGCACCCTTGCTTCCTGCTTAGAATGTGTAAGTTCACCCCGTTCGTTGATGTTACCAATTCGCCCGATGTAGACAGTCCTGACCTTATTGGTAATTTAACCATAAATACTGGCTTTAATATACTCTGAAGCTAATTTGTGATTTTCCTCTTAGATTTTTATTGATGTATTTAGTTCTTGCTATTTCAGATATCATTGAGGCATTTAATCCTCGGAACGGTGTAAAGAAGCCAACTGCTTTGAAAGGATCATTAAAGTGGAATAGTTTTTATATTCGTGATTTGGAGTAAGCATGTCTCATATGCTTTTGCTAACAAATAAATTTATTTCCACCTATCTAATTATATTGGACTGCTCTTTTCACATGTGAAGGGATATGAGACTCCACTGTACACTATGGGATCAGTATGCAGACCAGTTCACGAATTATTTATCTACTCTGAGGGAAGATCCTATGTTTGTTTTACTCCAGCTCGGCCTTATCAACAAGCGTTTGAGTATGTTATTTTGACTTATAGCACTGTATTTTGTGCAATTTATTTAGTCTGCATGCTTTACACCGTCCCACATCTTTGTTCGGTTAATCCTTAGATGATTCAAAAGGTATAGTTACGTCTTTCCATGTTTCACGGTTCTTGTTTGATGAGCACACTCTTGAAACAGAAGAATTCCACATTGGGTATGCATTTCTACCTCAGTAATAGTTTTTTGTCTTTTATTGTATATTGTTATATACTAACTACTCAATTGAATTCAATAAGGATCATGAACATGGAGGGCTCAGGTTCACAACCATCACACCAATACTCTTTCTCATCTAGAATATCAAATGATGATGGGAGAGAGGTTGGTTTCACACGAACGATTCAGAACTATCCTCAACTAAAGAGGTAACGAATTTTATATTCATCCAGATACTCTGTATTGAGTCTATATTGCTATTGACTTTATATTTAACTCTTTTATTTTTACCATAGGTTCGTGGGTATTTGTTTTACAGCGAGATCACATTTGTATTGTCTAGGAGTAGTTGGGCCTACCTGGGTTGTTATGATCCCACTTGCTATAAGAAGACCGTCAAGGACAGCTGAGAGTACTTCTGCCAAAAATGTAACGTTTGCTTTCTGTAGAGGGTTTGGAGATATAGCTTAAGGCTAAAGGTCAAGCATAATAGGCATTATGTTAACATCATGTTGTGGGATAGGGACACCCAGTGGTTGATTAGAAAGGCCGCTAAGGAGTTTACTAATCAACTTCATCCTGTGAGTTCCTTTTAGAAAGATTACGGTTTCATGTGCTATTTGTTTCGTCTCTGGTCTCATCGTCTCATCATTGTTGCTTTTTATATGACTATATTTTGTATTGTTTTAGGATAAATCAGCTCCAAAGGCCTATCCTGATGACATCTTAAAGTTGATTGGTAGGAAGCTTCTATTTAAAATAGACCAAACTCTGCTGAGCCCATCGAGTGGCGGAAATGTCTACTCAATAAATATGATATCTAAAAATAGAAGCAGGATTGAACAACTTGCAGCGGTCGGCGGATATGAATCCGAGGTATTATTGTAATATATTATATGAGTTATATGAATTTTGATTATAGTTCATGCCATTGTGTTGGTTAATTGATTCAATTACAAATTTTTATTTTTTGTCAATAGGGATACAACTCGGACTCAGATTTAGAATTTTTCTTTGGACAGCTGAATGTACTTGAATCCAATTTGGTATGAAATCTTTCACATCATCATCCATCTTATACTTCAAATATCGATCCAACTGCTTTCAATTCAATCTTAATATTTTTTTCCGTTTTCAGCCGTCCGACTTCCCTGACAATGATGATCTCCAGACTCCTTCTGAGACCCCTTCAAAGCGGCCCATTGAAAATGATCTGTTCAGTCCCAGTGCAACTGGCTCAACGCTGTCTTCAACCAACAAAAAAATGAAAGGAAACAAGATCGAAAAGCCTTGAAGTTTTTTGGTTTTTTAAGGCTTTTCCTGGGATTTCAAAACACTGCCTTTTGAGAGAATACATACAATTTTCATCCAATTCTTTTCTTATACAGATGGGGTGCATAAAAGATTTACCACATATACATCTTTTTGCTTTTATTTCATGCACATGGGGTGCATAAAAATTTTATAAATTTTATACTCTGACTATTTGTTTTCATTGGATTCATTCAAAGGATTTTTATGCATGTTATATGTGTGGCTACTAATTTCTGCATGAATTTGCTCATGTAGTGCATTTTCCTTATTGATTTTTTAGATTCTGCTTTCAAATCCCTTTCATAATTTAATTCAGCTTTATTCATGCTTGGTCCTGTTTTAATGATGTTTTCTATGTGATTCTTTGAATAGTATATTGTATTTTTTCCCATTACTTTGCACGGATTTTTTATCTTAGTCATCGGTACACACAGCATGATGACCATTGGATATTATGACTTTCTCTAACTTATTTGGACATTATTAAGATGTTGGTTGATCTGCATTTAGCTTTCTATTATATGTAGTTGCAGGTTCTCTAATCCATAAATTAAGTGATGTTACTGGGAATTTTCATGACTGTTTGACTGGGAATGTTCATCATTGCTACTTCTTTGCTGTCAACTCTCTCTGTTTTCATCATTGACATATACGGAACGAACTTAAAAGGTATTCTTCCTCATGTTCTTTAACTTTTTGAACCTTTGCATATGATTGATTTTTTGAATAGCTTAGACATTTCATCTGCATTGCTATATGGTTTCCATGGTGGTTGCAACTTTCCATATGATATTTATTCCCTTTTTCTCATCTTTGCAAGTTCTTTCCTTTCACCCTTATTTGCTTCTCTTTCGTCCTTTGTGAACTGTGTGATCCTTTACATATTTGGAGTGGACTTAATGGTGTTTTTTTTCCTTCAAATCTTCCAGTTGCTAACAACTTTGCAAATACAACACTGTATAGAATATTGTAGATATTTCTTTGCTCTAATACTTCCTTCAACAAACATTGTAGATATTACTTTGCTCTAATACTGCCTTCAACAAGAAATATATGTTTAGGATTTCCTGCTCATTCCTTCTTTTCTGCTGATTTGATGTTAAGCTTAAATATTGCTACGTATTAGGTGGTTTTTTATTCTTTGTTTCTTTCATTGCAGCTTTGTTCCTTACGTAACGACCCAGAAAATTCACCTGCTTGTATTATGACTTTGTATTGTTAAATAGAATGATTAATTGACGAAAAGAGAAAAACAAATACGAAATTGTTTATATTTGAAATAGGCAACTTTAGTCGTTCGCTTTAGAATGTTTTAACTTTTCCTATTGTTAATGATTTTGGAGTTTTCAAAGTGCAATGATATAGTACTCTACAAGTGCTTTGCATAGACACTAAGAACTCTTTATTTGGGCATCATTTGACCCTTTTAAAATTAAGTCAAGTGACGAGTCGATAAAAAGAAGAAAAATAAAGAAAAAGAAAAATAAAAATTAATAGACAATACATGGTTGCCAAGTGGCAACCATGTGGTGGGACAACAAATATTCTCTTGTCCCCGCGAAAAATATGCAATGGTTACCTAAATTTTCTCTGGTCCCCGCAAGTAGACATGTCAAGTGGATTATAAAAGGTAGGGTTGATTACTTTGGTCCCTTAACTACCCAAGTATATCCTTTACATGAGTGAATTCTATATCCCTGCACTAATATCATAGAGAGGGTGGGCTATCTACCTATAAGGCAAATAATACATGAGGAGCAATAAATCATCCTTACACACACTTAAATTTAAGAATAAGAGGGAAAAGCTGAGGGCATGATGTGCTAAAGGAGAAAGCAAAATAATCTCGATTAAGGATTTAATGTGAGTAATTTTTACACCCTTTATGTATTTGTCAAACATGCTTGTATGATTTATCTGAGAAAATCGTGTATTCAGTTATGATATGTGAAGTAAGCTATGTGATTTCGTGTGCTCTTCCGATCTCAATTAAGGCACAAGTGCATTTTTCAGAAAATGAATTACATCTAGATCTTCCCCATCAGTTTCAGAACAGAATTATGTTCGGTATTTGCAATGTTTGGTGCCAAGGCACTTCTTTAAGGTTGTGGGAGACTACTAAAGTAGTATATGATCAAACATTTAGAATCAGTTATGGTTTTGTGAGGCACTTAGGTGACCTATGATCAAATATCATGTTATATTATAACCGATCCACTTATATTAAGCACTCGGGGTACCACATATCTACGATGTAATTCGGGCCCAAACTCACGTTTTTGAAAGAAAAACTTGCATGTGTAAAGATTTCTCACAGAATATTATATATTCATTCTTTTATATGTTTTCCAATTTTTAGGTACTTGGAGTTATGTGAATTGAACTCTCGAGAAACATCGGGCACAGGTGCTATATGCCAATGTTATCGAGTCAAGACCTATAGGGAATCACCGGCCTCATCACTGCTAACCGTTGACATTGGGAGAATAGACATAATGGACATTAAAACAGAACTTATGTTGGACTTTAGCTAAATCTTGGACCAGGGCATTACAAGTGGACTTGTTACAGACATAAAATAATAAATATTAAAATAATAACACATAAACCCTTGACAAGGAGAAGCAAATAGCATATCACGGCCGGGGTGTTTCAAGTGATATCAGAGCGAGTAACTCAAGGCCAGGTCATTACAAATGGTATCAGAGCAAAGAGACGGTCCCCTCGATAACATAGCATGCATCCGTTCTGAGATTTCTTGAGGAGCTTTATAAGTTGTGTTTATGATTTAGGTGAAATTCTATTGTTAGCTTGTATTTATCTAGCATGATGAATTATAGCACAATTTATAAACCATGATAAGCCTTTAAGTTTTTTATCATAGACCTAAGGCACCCATAATAAACTTAAAAGAAAGCATCTTAAAGAAAGAAAGAACGTTAGAAAGCTAGTATGTCGTGTTTTTAGTTGCGACATCAAAACCGAGTGCTACGAGAGAGATTTTTAATGTAATATAACCCCTCGCTGTTGTAATGTTATGAATGACTTTATTATGTTGTATGCTCTTGGAAAGAACGAGTAAAGAAGCCTAATATCTGTACGAACACCTTTGGAACATAGGAATTGAAATTACTATCTTATGGTCATTTCAGTTAAAAATATCGATACTTATGTTAGCATCAGTAAAATAGAGAGTTATATGGCCAATTAAAAGTATCGATACTTCTGCCAGCATCAATAAAACAGAAAGTTTTGTGGCCGATTAAAAGTATTGATACACTTTCCAGTACCGATGAAACAGAGAGTTATTTATGTAACTGAAAGTATCAATATTGCAGCTTGTATCGACCTAAATGAAAGAAGGAGAATTTGACTAAGTATTGGATAAATCTATCTTTAAGAAGGGAAATTTAGAAGAGAAATGATCAAAGAAGCATACTGTGAGAGAAGACTTTACTGGAATCGTAGAATTTTCTGAGAAATAGTATTTGCATGAGAATTTTTGGTGAAATTATTTTTGAAATAATTCTAAATTTTCAAAGCATGTAGATTTAAATTTTATTGAGCCAAAAATATTTGAAGATTGTACTTTTCATGGAGTATTTGTAACATTCAAGTACATTCAGATTAAACTTAATCTTTGAAGATCGTTTACCAAACATTTAGTAGTTTATCTTTAATAAAAATAAGGTTTCTCCAATTTTTCTTTTCCATTATATGTTTACACATTACTGTAGTAAAGTGTTACTCTATTTATCATTCATAAAACAAATACTAGATTTTAATGACATTTGATATGAATGAGAGTAACAAAAACCAACATCGTAAGTCAAAGGATGCTAATAGATTGATCTAGCTGAAGATAGTTGGCATTATGTCAAGTTTGGCTATAGTAATAGAAAGAAAAAATTATTTATCATGCGGAAGTGCAAAAGAAAGTAATGTTCTTATGCCTTGTTTGTCTTTACTTTTATTTAAATTAAGTATAATGCAAGGAATTAAAGAATTTACATCAAACCTATGTATTTTCCTTCAAAAGATTAACAATTGGGTCTTCAAAGTAATTTTGGGAAGGCCATATGTGCGTTCTTTAACTCAAAATAGATGATAATTGAGCCTCTAGCGTTCGGAGAGTTTAACTATACAAAGTTTTATAAATGTTTCCAATGCTCTCTAACTTTTAAATATTAAGGAATTTGGACACATGATAGTTTAAATATCACTTTTGTAAATTTCGTAGGAGTAATTTTAGTTTAGAAAATTTTTATTTAGTCCCCGGAATTGATGACAACATCATAATAACTTACTAATTTTTGGGAATCAACTTCTCTTATGTGTCAAACATCTGGAAAAAAAATACTCTAAGGGGATAAGATTGAAAAGAAACATGATCTAATTAAAGATTATTTTGAAGTTGAGAGAGATTCTATAAAATAATCAAAATCTGGAGTAACATCAATATATAAATTAGATGTAAACTAAAATCTCTATACCGTGTGTTGATTTAGTATATACTCGTTTATGTTCAAAGCTTTAGACAACACGATATGTTATTTTTAGCTCTAAGAAATTTTTCTCATGAGTGTTAAAATGTCTATGACCCTAGGATATTTCATGTACACGGTGAACTGTGTTGTGAAAGTTAAAAAATGCTTCTTTATACCATTTAGCCTGGATAATTCATTGTAATCTCGAGGACGAAATTATTTTAAGAGAGGTAGATTATAACGACCAAGAAAATTCACATGCTTGAATTATGACTTTGTATTGTTAAATAGAATGATTAATTGACGAAAAGAGAAAAATAAATACAAAATTGTTAATATTTGTGACGGACGACTTTAGTCGTTCGCTTAAGAATATTTTAACTTTTCCTATTATTAATGATTTTGGAGTTTTCAAATTGTTATAATATAGTACTCTGCAAGTGCTTCATATAAACACTAAGAACTTTTTATTTGGGCATCATTTGACCATTTTAAAATTAAGTTGAGTCGAGTCGATAAAAAGACGAAAAATAAAGAAAAAGAAAAAAATAAATAGACAATACATGGTTGCCAAGTGGCAACCATGTGGTGGGATAACAAATATTCTCTTGTCCCCGCAAGTAGACCCCTCAAGTTGATTATAAAAGGCAGAGTTTGCCATTTGCCTTGCACCCACAATCTCTCTCTCTCTCTCTCTCTCTCTCTCTTACTCTTCCACAAATTATTTCTTAGTCCTTTCACTTTTGCCTATGACTACTTTGGTTCCTTAACTACCTAAATATATTCTTTACATGAGTGAACTCTATATCCATGCACTAATATCATAGAGAGGGTGAACTATCCACCTATAAGGGAAATAATACATGAGGAGCAATTAATCATCTTTACACACTTAAATTTAAGAATAAAAGGGAAAATTTGAGGGCATGATGTGCTAAAGGAGAAAGCAAAGTAATCTCGATTAGGGATTTAATGTGAGTAATCTTTACACCCTTTATGTATTTGTCAAACATGCTTGTATGATTTATCTGAGAAATTCACATGTTCAGTTATGCTATGTAAAGTAAGCTACGTGATTTAGTTCATGTTATGCATAGCAATTAAGGTACATGTGCATTTTTCAGAAAATGAATTACATTTAGATCTTGCTCATCAGTTTCAGAACAGAATTATATTCGGTACATGAAATATTTGGTGCCAAGGCCTTCTTTAAGGTTTTGGGAGACTACCAAGGTAGTCTGTGATCAAACATTAAGAATCAGTTATAGTTTTGTGAGGCACCTAGGTGACCTATGATCAAACCTCATGTTATGTTATAACCGAACCAGTTATATTGAGCACTTAGGGTAAGACAGGTCTATGATGTAACTCAGGCCCAAACTCACATTTTTAAAAGAAAAACTTGCATGTGTAAAGGTTTCTCACAGAATATTAAATATTGATTATTTTCCATGATTTCCAATTTTTAGGTTCTTGGAGTTATGTGAATTGAGCTCTCGGGAAGCCTTGGGCACGAGTGTCTATATGTCAATGTTATCGTGTCAAGACTTATGGGGAATCACCGGCCTCATCACTGCTAACCGTTAACATTGGAAGAATGGAATAATGGACATTAAAACAGAACCTATGCTGGACCTTAGCTAAATCTTGGACCGGGGCATTACAAGTTGACTTTTTACAGACATAAAATAATAAATATTAAAATAATAACATATAAACCCTTGACAAGAAGAAGTAGATAGCAGATCAGGGCCGGGGTGTTTCAAGTTGTATCAGAGCAAGTAACTCATGGCTAGGTCATTACACCTTATCTGTCGATCAACTTCATAAAGGATTTGACATGGTGCTTCGCTGCAAAGTAGACTTTTCAAAACGTGGATTTGGAACATAACTGCCATAATCATTACATATTCCATACGTAATTCATTATGAACAACCCATGCGAGATTATGTACACGGTATAGATTAGTCCTACATATCTTTTTCCCTTTTTTATAAAAATATATTGTAGAATAAACAACCAAGTATTGAATTGCATGAATAGAAACTTTGATTGTATTTTAAATTATGCCTTTGCAATATATCATACTTAAATCATTGATTCTTATTAATCTTTTTGTAACTTGAATTAAGTATGGATAACTTCAATAAATGATTTTTATCATTATTTCTTTAGTTTAAATCAAATATGGATTAACCTTTAACTTAAATCAAATTTGCACAAAATTATACATTTCCAATAATATTAAATAATTTTTTTAATCTATGTAAAAAATGAAACGGGAATAATTTGATAGGACGGAGGGAGTATTAATCTTTGTTTTAACTTCTATCGACTATATCGTTTTACGTGTAGCACCTATAATATTTTTCTTTACACACAGATAAATGATCAAATATTATAATTTAAATCTTTTTTATACAATGCAATTTAATTTTCTTAATTTATTTATATTATTTGTTATTATCATCTCGTGCAACGCACGGGTGAAATAGTAGTTATCTTAATAACCATATTTAAATGCTATAAGTAATAAGCAAGTGCGTTGCACGTCTTATATAAAAGGTGAATCATTTCATACCTATACATATTTAAAATAATAATGCTATTTCAAATTTTATTGGGATAAATGATAAAAAATATAAAGAAAAATTGATATTGAGTCGATGACAAGTGACCATTACAATAGGAGTAAGCTGTAAAGAAACATATGATGTCGAGTCGATGTGAATTAACTACTTGAAATGTTACTGTACTTTCAAAAAGTTATTTTACACGCCATTTTACTTTAAAACTTACCTCATATGTCACTGACCTTGTGAAAGTATTATCTTATTTGCCACTCCGTCAACAACTAATTAAAAATGTGACGGATTTGATGACATAGCTAATGGAATTTATCACGTGGCATCTTGACCATTATTTTTTTAACCGGGTGTTGATGGAGTGACAAATAAGATAAAATTTTCATAGGTGCAATAGGCCAATGGCATGTAAGGAAAGTTTTATAAAGTATAATGGCACGTGAGATAACATTTCATAAGCATTGTGACATTTCAGGTAATTAATTTTGTTGCACCATTATTCTTTATATATGAAAAATGTACCTTAAATATTAGACGGCCGCATTGGATTTTAATGTCGATAGTATGAATTATTCTAGACTTGATATTTGTCTTTGAGTAACTTTATTTGGAGTATGTCAATAGCATGAATTATGTACTCAAATGCATTTATTGATTACCCATTGAAACTCGATAGTGTGGATGGTACTACAGTTTGTACATAAGTCTATAACGGGAAGAGCTTCTATCAAAATTCCTATTAAAATGAAGCACATGACTTCCTATCAAAATGAAAAAATAATGCCGATGTTTTAAATCTATTTTGTTCCACAAAATCTGAAGATGTAGTAGAGCATGTTACTTTTGATGCATAGGATAATGACAAGGATAGAAAATTATTTCTTTCTCCATCATTTTTTCCCCTTCCTCCCCATTTTTAAATTTTATACTTTTTGAAGCAAGCTTTACATAATAATCTGCTGCATATAAAGTTGGGGAAAAACATCTCAAGTTTTGTAAAGCAAATATAGTTGATTATTTGTTCAATATATGATCTGGTATATATCCTAAAGCAGTCGTCTAATAATAAAGATACATTTCTCATATAGAAAAATGGTGCAACAAATTAATTACCCGAAATGTCACTATACTTATGCAAAGTTATCTCACATGCCATTGTACTTTATAAAACTTTCCTCACATGTCACTGAACTTGTGAAAATATTATCGTACTTGCTACTCTATCAACACCAGATTAAAAAAATAACGGCTAAGATACCACATAGTAAATTTCGTTAGCAATGTCATCAAGTCCATTATATTTTTAATTGGATGTTGATGGAGTGGAAAACGAGATAATACTTTCAAAAGTTCAGTGACATATAAGGTGTGCTTTAAAGTACAATGGCACATGATATAATTTTTTGAAGGTACAGTGGCGTTTCGGGTAACTAACTCAGTCAATGTTAAAAAAAAAAAAAAAACCTTATTCGATATTACATCCCATTATTGTTTTTCTTTTTAGATTCTACCATTTTTAAAGTGACTAAACATACAAAATGAATTTGAAAAATCATGTAACTTCTAAACTTAATAATAGTTATGGTAGATAATTTATTGGTTGCATTAAATTACTTTTTTCTCCTCATCTAACATTAAATTAGCTTTTTTCATAAAACATTAACTTCATAAATATGTGAAAGTATAAAAAAAATAAAAATAGAAAAACACTTGTGTGGAAGATGAAAAAGTTAAAGTCATCCATTTTTTAGTCTTTCAAATTAAAGTCATTCATGAATTCATTAAAAATATTAATAACAAAATTCATGAATTCATTAAAAATATTAATAACAAAAAATATTAAAATGTGTTGTTTATTGAAAATATTAATAACAAAAAATAATTAAAATGTGTTGAATGTATAGGGGTATAAAAGTAACTTAGAAAATAAAAGTAGGGACAAAAGGGAAAATCTAAAGTTTCTCATTCATTCCTCTTTTAATATACAATAGATTTAACCATTTTTCTTTCACCGCCACCATCATTTATTTATTTATTATTAGGGTTAATTTCACATATCATCCCCCAACTTTTGGGTTAGCATTAGCTGCGTTCATAACCTTCTTTTTTCAAACCGCTGGGTCTTCAACCTTTCATTAAGTCGCACAAACGGCCATTCTTGATGGTTTCCGTCAACTTTTCTGTTAATGGTAGAGGAATGGGGAATCTCCCCTCCCTTTTGCTACCATTTTTTGGCAGCTCACTGAGGGGTCTCTCCTTTTTACTGCCGGAACGACAGCTAGGGGAGACCTTGTAACATCCTCAAAGTTTTAATTCGGGATCAACAAACTTCAAATATATTATATGAACAATTTGGTCATTTTGATAAGTTAAAATTTTGAAGCTTAAACTTATTCAAACTTAAGTAAAAGTACCTTCAGTAAATAAATCAAAGTAAAGTGACTAAATTATAAGGTGACACAAAGTACAAGGACTACTTGAGCAATTCGTCGCCAAGTGTACGGCATCACATTGCGCCACCTATTGCGACATAATTGGTCAAACTCAAATCTTTATTAAAAACAACTAAATACCCTATTATAAATAGGGTATAGGGGTCTTCAAGGTTTCCTTAACCCCCAAACCATCCTCTCTCTAGCCCGAAACCCCCCAAAATTCATCCATGACCATGGCGGCCTAGAAAACACCAATAAAAACCTACCAAAATACCTATTTATCTCCTAAAAAATGCTCTTTGTCATATATAGATAGATCCTAACTCGAAAAAAATTGCTTTAATTGAGGAATATCAAGGTTTTAATGGCACTTTTTCACTTGGGATTATTCGAGGAATCTTTGAGCTGAGTAACACGTGTATTGGTTCTACCTCTTGGCTCTCTGTTTCGGCTCTCCCTCCCTCTTTTGGAACCTATACCTTCTTTTAATGGTATCTGGCCTTTGATGATTGATGGTGCACCATTGTTTTGGATAAATCATTGTTTCGGATAAACCATTGTTTCTTACTTTTGGGCATCGCTAGTAGATCGGAAGTCTACCCGTTTTGCATTGCTTTGTGGTCTTTGTCATTTTGTATAATTGTATCGTATATCTTACGGGTAGAGGCAAAACTAGTGATGTGCTTGAACTTTGTATCTGTGTCAACTTGTGATTTTTCTTGCATTGTTTTGCGTGGGCCAATACATATTGT